>JAJPUD010015322.1:0-37791 GCA_023553655.1 Myrmecobius fasciatus
AGAGAAAGGCAAAAGTTGCTGCTGATTATCCTAAACAAAGCATAAGTATCTCTCTCATTCTGAGATTGCCTATAGAGAGAGCCAAGGGCTCTGAAATGCTGCTCCTAACTTGATCTTTAATGGTAGTTGTAGAACTGATTATATTTGAAGGAAGGAGAGAATAAGAGCAAGATACAAAAATATAATCTTCTTCAAAGGGCCATGTAACTCTGAAGATTCTGGCTACCCAAGTTACTTTCCCTCTGTGTCTATTTGAGTTTTCCTATAATGTGTGTTTACAGTGGATAGACCATTGGATGTAGAATCAGGAAAACCTGAGTTCAAATCTGGCCTCAGATAGTATCTGTGTGATCATGGGTAAATCTCTTAATCTTGTATGCCTCAGTTTCCTCATATGTAAAATAATCTGGAAAAGGAAATGGCAAACCACTCCAGTATCTTTGCCAAGATAATGTCCTTAAATGGTATGGAGAGTTGGACACAAATGAAAACTTCTGAACAACAACGTGTGTCCCTCTAGAAAAGTTCTTGTATATTGGAATATGTGATGTTATCTGAAATTACAGACAAAAAGTATCCCAAAGGGCTAGGCCCTGCTACCCTTTCACAGTTATTTACTGGGTGTTTATTCTTTTCACCTCAATACAGCTCTCATGAGCTAATCCAGTAACACTGTAGTGTGGAGGTAACTGGGGTTTTGAAGGCTATCCTAGCAGAATGTATGCTCTGAGAAATGTTTGGAAAACTGAAAAACTTTCAGTAAAGACCATCAATAATTTTATTTGTTTTTCAACCAAGAACCAGTTTTCTCAGGAAGAAAAAAGTGTCATTACAACTATGGCCAGTGTATGCATTTAATTGATCATCTGCCTCTCTTATTGACCAGAGAACCCTCCAAGAGATAGAACTATTTTCCCCCCTTTAAACTGAGAGCTTCCTATAGTTTCAGGACTATAAATTCTTCATTAAACTAAGAATTTTTCAGGAATAGAGACAATCTCTATCCTAATAGACCAAGAATTCCTTGTGGATGAGGCAATTTCTAAAATCTACTTGACAATCAAACTATTCTCATCACAGTTTCTGGAATGAGCATTATGTTCATTCCTTTATTCAAATCTTTCTTCTTTATGTTTCCTGGGGCCAAGAATGGTCTCCACTTTCTGAAAGCACTCTCCCCTACACACACACACACACACACACACACACACACACACACACACACATACAGCCTCATGAAAGCCTGCTTATAATATAAAGGTCATCTCAATTCCCATTTCTTCCATGATGCTTTAACCAGAATCATATAGCAAACAAAGTATTGGAATTAGAGTCAGGAAGCCCTGAATTCAAATCCCACTCCAAACATTTAGTAGCTATATAATTTTGGGAAAGTACTTAATTCCTCTGAGTTTCAATTGTCTCATTTATAAAATAGGGATAATAATCATACCTATCTTACAGGGTTATCATAAGGATAAAATGTTATTTATAAAGTGCTCTGCCAACTTACTAACTCTTTAAGTTATATCAGCTATTATTATTAATTATTCAATTATAGTTGGTGTTGACATAATTTACTATTAAGTTAATTCACTAATTGCTTCACATGTATATGTTTTATTTCTCTGTTGAGTCTACAAGTTCTGCGAGGGAAGTAATTTACTTTTTTCTGCCACCAGGTCTAGCAAAGAGTTTAGAAAAAAGTAAACAGTTTAATTTAAATATACAAATTAGTTATCAAATGAACTGAAGCTGCAAAGCTTACACTAAGAAGAATCTTTCAGAACCTTTGGTCCAATTGCTTGTGATTGGTAGACATGGAGAGAAAAAAAATGAGAGAAATTGGCCAATGGGAAGGGTCAGGTGGAGATGAGATGTCAAACTTTTCATTTTTTAGCACTTAAGGCATGGAAGCTTATGACTCAAGACTAATTCACAGAGAAAGGCATTATATCAACTTATTTCTGCTGCTCTGAACCCTTCTTAGGAAGATATAACTGATCTCTTTTGGGAAAAGAAGATAAGAGATTCTGTGAAAAGGAAAACAAGTTGATGTCACATTGGCCATGATTCAGAACTCTATCAAATGAAGCAACTATTGTCCCAGAATGCAGTTTATCTTCCTCTGTTATGTATATTGAGGGCAGACAATCTGAGCATTACCCAAGAATCTCAGTGTTTTTGAGACCTTTTCTCTGGCATGTTATCTTTTATTCCCCTCAAAAACAGTATTTTGGGTTTTTCACTAAGCAAACTCATCGGTCTGAGAGACAAACACATTCTTAGAGACTGAAAAGCTAGAGCTTCCAACATACTTGCCCCAAAGGAAGGAACTCATGGATCTCATTGGAGCTAAGGTTAAAGAGCTGGCTTTGACATCATTTTTAGGAAATTTGCTTTCACTTGGTTCAATCTGGTCAGAATCGAATGCCAATTCAAAAAGAAAAACCAACACATTATAATTTAATTCCCCAGTTTGGATTGTTTTTCCCTTTTTTTCTGTGCCTGGAGCATACTAATCCTTTCCCAACGTGCCATCACAATATATGTATGAGATTAGAGGATAACAGGAATGTTGCCAAATTGGTTGATCTTTCTATAGTCTTTCTATAGAAAATATGAATCTTCCTGAAGAGAGAAACCCACCTATGAGAGGTGATGTGGTATGAATCAATGACTTTGAGTCAGAAGCCTTAGGTTCCAACTTTGGTTCTATTAATTAATAGCTAAATGATCTTGGTTAATTCACTTAACAACCATAACCGACACATATAATAGTTAATATATGCTAAGCACTTTACAACTGTTATCTTACTACTAAGTATCTGAGGTCAAAGTTGAGTCCAGATCTTCCTAACTCCAGGCCTGGCACTCTATTCACTGGCCACCACTGAATGATCTCTGACGTCTCTGGCTAGCTCTTAAATAATATGTGGGTTATAATTCCATACAGATGGTAATAGAAGGAATAGAGTGCTAGAACTGAACTAAGGAAGCTCTAAGTTCAAATTTGGACTCATACATACACTTACAAGTTGTGTGACTGAGCAAGTCAATTAAGTCTCTGTTTGCCTCAGTTTCCTCAATCATAAAATGAAGATCATTTACCTCAGAGAGCTGTTTTGAAGCTCCAATAAGACAATATTTTTAAAGCACTTAATGTAGCACCTGGCAAAAAAGTAGATTCTATATAAGTGCTTATTCCCTTCACTCCCTTCTGTATAACATATCTGTGAGTTGACATACACATATGTATATAATATGTATCTATAACAAACACATGTGCATATATAAGCTATGCTCATATTCATTATTGAAGACCTCTATGTAAATGAGTTTATAACAACTCATAATATATTTGTGTAATGAAGGTTTCCAAGTAATTTTTTTCACAATTTCATGTAGGGTAAATGTTTTTTCTTCTTAATTGTCTGGGTTCAGATCAATAATCTCATCCTATGCCCAGTGAGAAAACTCCCTTCACCAAAACTGATGTGCAACTGGACTACAAGTGACAGTCTAAAAGAGTTATGAAAGAAACTAAGAGATTAAGTGGCTGACCCTTGTTCACACAGAAAATGTGTGTTGAAACAGATCCTGGTATTTCTGAACCTAAGGCCCACCATCTTTCTACCATTCTGCCTTCTCTGAGGCAAGTTTTATTGTCCCCATTTTACAGATATGAAGCATAGAGGGATTAGATGATTTCCCCATGATCACATTGCTAATAAATATCAAAACTGGAACAAACTCAGGTGACCCAACTCCAAGTGTGGTCTTTTGTCCATAATACTATCCTGACCCATTGGTGACTTCTCTGACAATATGAAAGGACTAATCACTTACAGCCAGGAAGAGACAGAAGAAGAGAAGAAATGAGTCATAGAAAAAGGAGATGGGAATCGACTTCTCCAGCTTCATAATTTTCTTATATAGAGTGTCCAAATCTGCAGATTGGGATTATGAGGGTGGGCCCAGATTTCTCTCCCTGGAAGTGGTACATTCTCCTTCTGTTTATATTCCAGCTCCACTTATTGGATAGATTAGTGTAGGAGAGGGAAAAAACAATGCACTGTGGTGTCCCCAAAAAATCCAAAAAAAGTCCAGAGCTCTAGTTAACAATTGTGCCTGCAAATTGTATAGGAAGGTAGGGAGGGGTGTGTGTGTGTGTGTGTGTGTGTGTGTGTGTGTGTGTGTGTATAAACATATACAGGATTCTGGATTCTTAGACTTTCTAGACTGACTAATAAGGACATAATGATTTTATCAAAAAAAGTTGCTTATCCAAAACTTATGCATTTGCCATTCAGATACACACACACACACACACACATATACACATACACACTACTACTACTATAATTACTACTACTACCAGACATACAATCTCTTCAGTTAATAAGCATTTATTGTGTACCTTCTCTGCCTCTGTGTATCTAGTCCTGGGAATACAAGGGCAAAAATGAGGGTCCTGTGTTTATTCAAAAATCTTACATTCTACCAGGAAAGAGCATGTCCATATACAATTGGATAAGGATATATGCAAAATAAACACAAAGTCATTGAGGGAGGGTCAGTACTGTTAAGGGGTGGGGTAGGACACAGGAAGGGTCTCATGTAGAGGTGGTATTTGAGATGAGCTTTAAAGGAAGCTCAGAATTCTAAGAGGCAGAGAAGAGGAAGGAGATTAGAGGCATGGAGAAATAGCTCATGTTTAGACCCAGAGATGGGAAAAAGAATGTCATATAAGAGAAACAACAAGAAGGGCAGTCTGGTATAATTAGGATAGAAGTTGGGTTGTAAACAGATTAATTAACAATTTAAATAAAAATAGAATAAAAGGGAAAAAGAGAAAGAAAAAGATAAAGTTGAAGAAGAAAGAAGGTAAAGAGGAGGATGGAAAGAATGAAGAAGGGTAAGGAAAGGGAAAAAAAGAAGTAGGAAGGAACAGGAGTGAACAGGAAGGATAAGGGGAAAAAAGATTCCTTTCAGAACCAGAGTTGATGAACTCAGAACCATAGATGAATTTATATTTGATCCTAGAGGCATTCAGGAACCGCTGGTGTTTATTAAACAGATGAAGGACCTAGACAGATGATATGTTTTAGAAAAATCACTTTGGTAGCTAATTGGAGTGAGGAGAGACTTGCGGCAAAGAAGCCACTTAGGCTATTGTAATAATCCAAGTAAAAAGGAATGAAGATTTGAGGCAGAGGAGCAGCCATTTAAATGGAAAGAAGATATAAGAAATGTAGTGGACATAGAATCAAGAAGACTTAAGGACTATCTGAATATTGGGAGTGAGGGAAAGAAAGAGTTGAGGATGATGACATGGTTGCACACATAAGTTACTGGAAGGATATTGATACCTTCGATGGAAATGGAAAAATTTGGAAGGGTAGATTTGGGGAAAACCATATCTGGTTTGGATATGTAAAGTTTGAGATGCTTCTGACATCTAACTTGAAATGTTCCATAGGCAGATGTTAACATGGGACTGAAGCCCAGGAGAGAAACTAGGGCTGTATATAATGATCTAAGAGTCATCCACATAGAGATGACAATTGAATCCCTTGGGAACTGGTGAGATCACTATATGAGAATAGTATAGAAGTAAAAGAGAAGAGGATCAAGAATAGATGTTTGGAATACACTCACAGTTAGAAGGCAGGATATAGGTGATGATTCAGGCAAGGAAATGAAGGAGTGTCATACAGAGAGCAGTGCCGAGATGATGTCAGTCAATGATACTAATGTTAAATGCAAATAGGTCAAGAAAAATTAAGTAATTCATTAAAAGAAAAAAATGATTGAGATGAGAAGGGTTAAATGATTTTTTTCATTTTTTTATCTCCTCGCCTGAACAGCTGTGCCTTCAGAAGCCTAAACATGCTTTTCAAAATAGTTCATAATGAGGACATCCCCATCAATGCATCTCACAGCCCTGGGATGATCCAAGTTTGGGATTTGAGGTTGGAACTTAGTTCTTGGGCTCTCCTGAGGACTGGAAATTCCATTTGGAAGCAGGCAGGAAGAGAAAAAGAAAAAGAATGAGAAAGGGGGGGAGGAAAGAGCAGAAGAAGGAAGGCAAGGAAAGAGAAGAAAGAAGGAGAAAATGAAGAATTTTTTAAAAAGATAATCATAGATTAAGAGTTGAAAGGGACCCCTCTCATTTTACAGATGAGCAGTCCTGAGGACCAAGACTTTCCCTGGCAGCATGTAGTAGGTCCTATTTAAACCTATATCCTCTGGCTCCAAATCTCAAAGTCTTTCCCTTCAGCCACACTAACAATGGTAAACCAAAGAAGAAAGACAAAAATAAAAATAGGATTACAAGGAGAAAAAAGAAGGGAAAGAAAAAGATAAAACTGAAGAAGAAAGAAGATAAAGAGGAGGATGGAAAGAATGAAGAAGGGGAAGGAGAGGGGGGGAAAGCAAAAAGAAGTAGGAAGGAACAGGAGTGAACATGAAGAATAAAGGGAAAAAAGATTCCTTTCAGAATCAGAGTTGAGCAATTATATTCTTAGCAGCTGGGCTCAAAATTTTGGCTTCTCCAAGACCTAAGGGAGAGGGAGCTATAAAGGAGTACCATGCTTATGAAAAGCCCAGCTAGTGATTCTTACCTCACAAGATGTTCACCTTAAAGAGGTTTAGACAAGATAACAATGACCTTGAATGAATGCATGCATGAATAATAAAAATACTATCAAAATTTACTATGTTCCAAGCATTGTGCTAAGCACTAGGAATGCAAATACAAAAAAATAAGATAGTCACTGACCTCAACAAGCTTACATTTTTACATTTTGATGGGGAAAGGAAAATACACAAAGTGAAGCTAGAAAAGAGAGGGTGAGAGGATTCATAGTGACATGGTTTGGAAATGAACAGGAGTGACATAGAAATTTGGTTCTGGGCAAGATGAGGTGAAAGTTCAACTACCAAAGTCCTTATTCCTCTGGGATTTAACATCTTTTTCAGGTGTTTGCATCCTGCCAGTTTCATCATCTAAAATCTTCCCAAGGTCACTCAATAGCCTGGAGAATTCCAAGGGACCTGCTCTCAAATATATTACCCTAGATATGGGAGTTATACCCATCAGTCTCTGTCCTTTTGCTACCTTCTCTCCCTTGCTCTGTATGGGGGTAACTGTATTATCTTCTCTCTCCACTGCAGAGTTCATCAATACCTTCAACATGGACACCAAGAGGCCCCGGATCATTCCAGGCTCCAAAGAAGCCTTCTTTGGTTATACCGTGCAGCAACATGAAATCAGTGGGAAGAAATGGTAAGCGGACAATCTGCCCTCTAATACATCTTTTATGCCCCTACTCAGTTACTTTCCCTAATTTGGGTATATCACTCCTCTGCTCAGATTCCTTCCATGGCTCCCTATTAACCATCCCCCTTGTCTAGCATTTAAGACCCACTCTATTTTTCTATTATATTCTATTTTTCACAATCTCATCTGTTCTACCCTCTAGCCAGACTGGATGACTAGTTATCATCCATGTATATTTTCTCCTTCTAACTCATTTTTCACATTACTCCCTATGTTTGAACACCTTTGAATCCTTGTTTCTTTGAGAGTATTTTGCACTTCAAATGCCATCACCTCCACCATGTAGATTTTCCTGATTCTCCCTTTCCCCAGTTAGTATCATTCTCTCCTCTTTGGCCCTCACATATTTTTATTGTTTAGTTGTTTCATTTGGGGCTTTCTTGGCAAAGACACTGAAGTAGTTTGCTAATTCTTTCTCCAGCTCTTGTTACAATGAGGAAACTGAGGCAAATAGGGTCACACAGCAGTAAATAGCTGAGGCCATATTTGAACTCAAGAAGATAAGTCTTCCCGACTCCAGTGCTCTATCCACTGCCCTACCTAGATGTCCCTCCAAGTGGTATGGGACAACCTAAAAGTAATATAAGCCAGAGTAGGAAGAGATCAATCAATAATCATTTCTTTTTAAATTATTGATAGATTGCTTTTTACCACACACTGCTTTTTGAATCATTTTGGGAGAGAAAAATCAGAACACAAGGGAAAAACCATGGGAGAGATTAAAAAACAGAAAAAAAGAAGTGAACATAGTATGTGTTGATTTACATTCAGTCTCTTTAGTTCTTTTTCTGAATTCAGATGGAATTTTCTGTCCAAAGTCTATTGGGATTGCTTAGGATCAATAATCTTAAGCAACCACTCTTTAGTAGGCTCCATTAAGGATCTTCTGTTATATAATGAAAGATGGAGGAATCTGGGAAGGCTTCATGGAGGAGATGGGATTTGAGCTGAGTGTTGGAGAATAAAATAAACATTCCAATCCCCTTGGCTCCCTGAGCTGCTGCCAAAACACAGCTGGAAGTATTATGGGAAAGGGCTAGGACCAAAAAGCAGGCTCCAGCCAGATGTTGCCGCTCAGGCTGAAGGGGATTATTTGCAGGCTGAGAAGAACAAACAAAAAGATGATTGTAGCTCATAGGATGCTTCAGGCAGACACAGCACTTTCTGGACATCTTTGAGTCCAACCAAACTCCCTTCTGTCTGCCTAAGTCAGCACACATCCAGTTACATTTCCCATGACCTCACCTTCCCTTTTAGTCCTCAGGACACCCTTCCTCTGCTCCCCTTCTCAACAGGTATTTAGAAGCCCAGCATCTTTGCCCATAAACAACACACTGAATAGTACTCCCTATCCCCCAGACCTAAAACCTCAGAGTAAAGGGTAAATATATTTTTAACACAAAGTCTGATTCCCATTATACGCACTGAGTGATTTCATTTAGGACTTGGGAAGATGAACCCAGACTTTATTTTGATGCCCAAAGCAACCTCTATTAAGTTACTCTTTTATAAAGAATTAAACCCAAAGGGCAGCAAAGCATCAGTAATGCCCACTAATAATACCCACCCTGGCCTAGTTTCTCCCTGGTTTCCTGGGGACAATGATAACTAAGTCTGAATTCATTCCTCAAGGATTAGCACTCTCACACTTATCACACCCTCCTCAATCCAGTGATTCTGGAACCCTGCTTTCATGTGTGAATCCCATTCCCAGTCTCTCACTGTCTACTTCCTTATCTCCATCCCCCTCAGCTCAAACCCCTATACACATTCCACTTAAGATTTACTCACCCCTTCCATTGTGTTCTCCAAAATTCCTGCTCCATTGGTAACAAATTTGCCTTCATCTTAGATCTTTTCCTTTCTCATTCCCTCTATCATTTTAAGACTTGGCTCCCTTCTGATGACACAGTTTCCTTGGTCACCCTTTCCAGTCTTGGTTGTCCTTTCACTCATATCCCTAATGAGTATTAGAGTAGTACCTGTAGTACCCCTCACTGTAGTGAGGTAGTAGAGTCAGAAGCAAATACTCTTTGCTCTTCACTTTTGGACTCTCCATCTAGCACAATCACTCAATAATCTCTCTTAGAGTCTCAATCAATCCATATTTATTACTCAATAAAGATTCTGGTCACTTTTATCTACTGACCTTCAAGACCTTCTTCCTTTCACAGTAAGTTCAGTGCTTGGCTCAGAATCTTCCCTACCAGTGTTGACCGGCCCTTATATAGGAGACTTCCATATACAGAGTAATACTCTCTTAAATACCCTAACCTCCCCATTCCTCAACTTCCTCATTTCTCATGACTCACTCTTCCATCCTACTTCAACTACAGACAGAGATGGTCATACACTTAATGTTGCCACCACATACAAATGAATAACTTCTATGTTTGTAAACTGTAATTCCTTTATCTGATGACAATCTTTTGTCATTCTCTCCTTCTGTCTTAATTCTTTTCTTTAGTCTCACCCTGACCCCTAATCTCTCTACCCCTCAGCTCCTTTCCAGGTCATTCAGTTTCCTTTCCCATGAATTCCCCTTGGTGAACCAGTTCATCTTTATATTATCCTTTTCTCTCAAGAGCTCTTCCTTTTTTTTTTTTACTAATTGCTAATCTTGTCCTACCAAGTCCCAGTACTAGATTATCCCTGCCATCTGCTGCCTTCTCTCTTGCTCATGTGCTGCTCAATGAAGCTGGAGAAAACCACAAAACCGTGCTGACTTCAGCCACTATAAATTTATGCTACATAATTTCAATTGGCCCTGATAGCTGTGAGACATTCCTTTTATACTCCCCTACTGGATTCACTATCACACACCACACCACAATGGCTTCTCCCTTTTCATCCCTCCTCAAACCTCCTGGCTCCCAGTCCCCCTCTCAGCTGAGAACTTGGCCTCATATTTCAATGAAAAAATTGAGATCATTCCCCCTGAGCTCACTCTTCTCCCCTCCTCCTCATCTTCATTACAAAGATACTTTCCTCCACTATTTCCTCCTTCACTCCCTTCTTCATTCAATCTTCTCCAATTAATCATGCTTTCCATCATCTTTATCTTCTGTTATCTTCATTCTCTCCCTGTCTCCTACCTGCTTCCCTACTACTTACCAAGATCCCCAAGTCTCCCCATCCTCAAAAATCTATCACTCCTTTTATCAATCTATGTCTCTCCTTTCATAGCTAGAATCCTTGAGAAGGCCATCATAGGTACCTTTACTTCCTTTCCTCTCATTTCTTAACTCTTTGAAATCTGACTTATGGCCTCAAGCAAAACTATTCTATCCAAACATCAAATCTAATGACCTTTTCTTGACCCTCAACCTTTCTTGACTTCTTTGTAGCCCTTGACACTATTCATCACCTTCTTCTTCATATTCCCCTCTCTCTAGATTTTCATGACACTACTCTCTCCAGGTTCTCCCATTTGTCTGAGCACTCCTCAGTGTCCTTTGTGGAATCTTCACCTCAATCTCTCCACTAAGTGTAGGTGTTCCTTTATATTCTGTCCTTGATCTTTTAATCTTCTTCCTTAAATTATTTAACTTGGTGATCTCATTATTTTCTATGGATTTAGTTGTCATCTTTATAGAGATGATTTCTGTTGTATGTATTGTTGAATATCTCTAACTAGATGTACAAGAAAGATCTTATTATGTCCAAACCTAAACTCATCTTTTTCCTCCCAAACACTCTCTCCTTTCTAACTTTCCAGCTATTGTCAAGCACACCCTCATTCTTCCAGCCATTCAGTCTTGCAATCTCAGTGTCATCCTAAATTCGTTGCACCTCCAATATGGTACCAAGTCTTGTTGATTTTACCTTTCCCTCCTCTTATATTGCCACTATCTGGTACAGGACTTTACCAATTCACACCTGAACTACTGTTGGTTTCACAGCCTCATGTCTCTCTCTACTTCAATCCATCTTCAATTCAACTGCCAAAATGATCTTCTTAAAGTTAAAATCTGACAATATTATCCATCCTCCCATTCAGTATACCTCAGAGGCTAGATCACTCCTTTTTTAATTCTCTTTTTTGACTACTTTTCCATCTTCTTTGCTGGATCTTCATCCATATTCTGGTTTCTAACTGTGAATATATCTCTAGGATCTGTCCTGGGCCCTCTTGTCTTTTTCCCTCTGTACTCTTTCAATTGTTTTTTTATCTCAGGATGGGGTTCAATTATCATCTTTAGGCTGATGATCCCAATATCTTTCTATCCAGTTCTAGTCTCTCTCAAGCTCCTTTACTACATCATCAATTCTCTATTAGATAACCTGTATATCCTGTACCAAACTCAAACTCTACATGTTCAAAACAAAACTCATTATTTCTCCTAATATCTACCCATCATCTTTCTCTTACATGTCTAAAACAGAACTTATTATCTTTCTTCTAAATTTTCCTGTTGTTACTTTTTGCAGTTCTTTTATTTTTTTTAAGAAATTTTATCAAATAAAAAAAAGAAATTTTTATTTCTCAGTCCTGAATTCTCTCCGTCTTTGCTTCTTCTCCCTCACCCATTGAAAGGACAAGAAATATGATACCCATTATATATATGAAGTCATGGACAGCTAGATGGCACAATGGATAGAGTGCTGGGCCTGCCATCAGGAAGATATCTTCATGAGTTCAAATCTGACCTGACACTTACTGTCACCTAGGCAAGTCACTTTATCTAGTGTGCCTCAGTTCCTCATCTGTAAAATGAGCTGGAGAAGAAAATTGCAAATCACTCTAATATCTTTGCCAAGAAAATTCCAAATGGGGTTAGAAAGAGTTAGATGTGACTGAAAGAACTAAAAAAAAACAAACAAAAAACATTTCCCCATTAGCCATGTTATGAAAGGAAAAAAAACAAGAAAAATAAAGAAAAAAATATGCTTCAATTTACATTCAAAGTTTATCAGTTCTCTCTGGAAATGGATAACATTTTTCAAGAATCCTTTGGAATTGTTATAGATCATTGTATTGTTCAGAGTCGCTAAGACATTCACAGTTGATCATTATAATATTGCTGTGACTGTATGCAATATTCTTCTGCTCATTTAACTTTATATCAGCTCATATTAAGTCTTCCCAGATTATTTCTGAAACTACCCATTTCATTCTCTTATTACTACTAAAAGCACTCATATTCACAATCTCAGTGTCATCCTGGATCTTATGTCATCTTATGATCATTCATCATAAATCCAATGAATTTCCAAATTTTATTATTTCTACCTATACAACATCTCTCCTATATATTCAAATGACCCCTTCTCTAAACTCACACAATTACTCTTAGTTCAGAGCCCCACCGTCTCTCACCTAGACCACTGCAGTAGTCCTCTAGTAGATTTCCCTGTCTCAAGCGTATCTTCCCATTCCAATCCATCCTCCACACAGCTGCCAAAGTGATCTTCCTAAAGCATCGTCAAGAGAGACCAAGACAAAACTCATGAGGAGACAGGTTTCTATGAGTGCCAGAAGGAGGAAAAAGTATGAGATAAAGATATCCAGGATGAAAAGGAATCTATTAAGAATAGATAGGATCCAGATTACCAAGGGACCCAATGAGATGACAAGAAATGGATTGTGTAAGGACAGGGATGAAGTAGATAGGGATGAGTGTATGGACAGATAATGATTGAGAAGATTTTCACCTTATCAAATGGCAATTATAATTATAGAAGTAAGAGGAGTAAGAGATCCAAGTTTGCTGACCATAAGATGGAGAAAGAAAGCAGGTGAGAAATTAGTAGGGACAACTTCGACAGATTATTACTCCAAACACTGTTCTTTGGGAGTATTTCACTGTAGGTCAACTTATCTACCACCAAACCCCTCCCATTTCCACCCATGTCCAGGCCAGTTGCCATCTTTTACTTTTTTTAAGTAGTGAATAAGCAATAGCTATCACCAAGCACTATTCTAATTATGTTATCAATGTTCATCCATTTCTTTTTGATCCCTTTTACATGTATATTTAAAAGACTGTATATCTTTTGAACTGTGAATTCATGGTAGAAGATGAAGAATGTACTTTTGTTCATGTGTATTGTATATAATGTGTATGCTTCTTCTAAGGAAAATAACTTTTCTATCTGGGGACCTTGGAATGTAGATAACAAAGGAAAGCATCTGGGTCAATACAAACTTTGTGTTCAGGCTTTCTAAATCTAACCAAGCTTACCACTTGCCACTAGACCGATGGCCACCTTTTAAGACAGTGAGGAGTAAAGTATAGCAAATCCAAGATAGCTGTAATGACATAATAATGCTATAGATTGCCCACCCAGCTGCATGGGACAGTCTAGGATACAGGCATTCTTGATTCATGTGGTTTTTCCTTTATGGATTGTTGAGTCATCATGGATTTTGTTGATGAGGTACCACAATATTCTTGAGTTTTCTGCAGTCAGTACATTAAAATCTCCAAGCATCTGGAAATCTCATCATCCATAGAAAATCTTTCTACCATTTGAATTCTGTACAGAAAAAAATCCACTGTGATAAAAGTTAACACCTTTGGTAAATATCTTGTTTATGCCATGCTTGGTACTGATAATCAAAAGATCATTGAAGCAAGTTATTTCTTTTAGCTAAACCTTATGTATTACTTTAAGGTTTGCAAAACACTTTATTTATATCATCTCATGTGTTGCTCCTCACAACAACCCTATAAGGTAGGAGCTAGTATTATTTCCATTTTGCATATGAAGAAACTGAGGTTGAATGGGGGTCCATGACTTGCCCCAGACCACATAGCCAGAAGTACCTGGGATAGGATCCCAACTCAGGCCTTCCTGATTCCTTCCTGGTCAGCAATATGCAATATCGCCACGTGCTCAGGCATATAAACCTATTCTGGACAGTGGGATGCATTGAGGTTTTTTGAATGTACATCAGGCACTCGTGAGGGGACAAACTATATAAATGTAACTCAGATGAAGGAAACCAAGGAACCTTTCATGCCTTACTTAACAGTAGGGCCTCAAGAAAAGAATGTGTTTTTCCTCCATTTCATCGGATTGACCCTTCCTATACCTCCCTTTTAACAGCGCCTCCCCTTAATCCTCTGGAATTCATAATGGGGGAAGTTGACCAAGAACAGGGGCCCTCAGACATCTTGAACAGTTTTTCTAATGTTTGGGGGTTTTAACAACAACAACAAAAATTCCTGTTGCACCAAGGGCTCTCTACCGTGGTATCTGAGCCCCTGTGTATTTTCAGGGAAATTTAATCCACATGCTTCCCATTCATTTACATTTGAATCGTTATATTCACCAGAAGCCTTGGTGAAGCCTTTGCAGAGAGCCTCTTGGAGCCTTTGGTCCCCTAGAGCAGGAAGTCCCCTGGTGCCAAGAAAAAACAAACCTGAATCCCACAAGTTTCTAATTTGCTTCCAAAGCCCACAAGGTCAAAGGGGGCCTCAGCCTTAGCTGGACATTTCTACCTTCAACTCCCCAATTGCCTTGAAGGCCAGGCATCTGTGAGGAGAAGCCACATAGCCTCCCAAGAGGTTTTGGAAGGGATTCCCCTTTGGCACTTAAAACAATCTAAAAGGAAAAGGCAGAGAAACACAGGACATAGTGAGTAGAGACTTTGGCCTGGAGTCAAGAAGGCCTGGGTTCAAATCTTATCCCAGACATTTAATAGCTAAGTGACTAGGCAGAGTCTCAGTTTCTTTATATATGAAAATGAGGTTAGACTCAGTGACCTAAATATTAAACCCAAAATATATGATTCTATGATGAAAAAAATATAAGACCAACTCCTTTACTTATAATAAAAGACTTTCTGAAATATATATATGGAAGTATATATATTATATGTGTATATATGTGTGTGTCCATATATGTGTGAAGAGAGAGAGAGAAAGAGAGAGGGAGACAGAGAGGGAGAGGGAGAGGGAAGGACACAGAGACACAGAGAGACAGACAGAAAGACAGAGACAGAGACAGACCAAGACAGAGAGAGAGGAAGAGAGAGAGAAAGAGAGAGAGAGAGAGAGAGGGAGGGAAGGAGGGAGAAAGGGAGAGAAACAGAAAAAATTCAGGAACAAGTGCCAATTAGCTGCTTTGTTACTTACTACCCAAGCCCAGGTCACAGATCCAGGAGAGACCTGCATCCAGGGGTAACATGAGGGGGGGTGGTAAAGGAGTAAGAGGACAGAGTTATTCATGTATACTGGGGGACAAAAGAGAGAAATTGAGAAGAATAAAAAAGGGAAAGAAGAAAAAATTGAATGGAGGACAAAGGGGAAAATTCAAGACAGTAGAGAGAAGAAGGGAAGCCAGAGGGGGAGAAGGGAAGGAAATAAGCATTTATTGAGCACTTACTAAATGCCAGGTACTGTACTAAGCACTTTACAAATAATATTTCATATGATCAGATGAGAAATTAAGAGAGAAGTATTGGAAACTAGATATAAAGACAGACAGACAGACAAACAGATCCTGAAGGAGAGAGCTAGAGAAAGGGAGAGGGAAGAAGAAATGAGATTGATTGGAAAGGAAACAAAGGAGGTTTCAGGGCAGTAGGACAATGAAGAGAAAGACATATTTAAGAGAGAGAAGACCGGGACTAAGAAAAGGGAGCTGGAAGGTTGGGCCAATCATACTAAAAAGTGTAGACAGCCCATGCGTTTGCCACTGGGCCTCAGTTTTGCTGCTGAAAGGTTTCGATCATCAGAATTGATCCCAGGGACTCTAGACTCCATGGCTGAGACAAAAGGCAGAGCAGTTCTAGGGGATCCACGAAGGGCTGGAGCAGCAGGCAGACAGACCCGCTTCCTCCCTCACCCCACCACTGCCCCACCAGAATCACTCCTTTGGCAAGACTGAGCTTAAGAACATTGTGCCAGAGTGTAAATCTGTGCTCAAGCAAACGATCGGCTGACAGTTGGACTTGGACCACCTGCTACTAATACCACCATAGTTATATGTTTTTCTCAGGGCAGAACACCAGCTGCTATTTCAGCCAAGCTAGAGGGTATGTGTCTGGCCAGCACTGGCAGCTAGACCCACTAAAAGAACCTTCCATTTGGGGGTGGGGCTATACCAGACTTTAGAGAAAAGGATAAATGGCAGGGTAAAACTGGGAATCGGAAGCATCATGATACAGCAGAAACAAAGCTGGCTAGAGTCAGAAGACCCAGAGTCAAAATTTGTCTCGTGTCCACTCCCTTGGGACTTCTGATGGTGTTTTTTCCATCTGTCAAGTGAAAGGATTAGAATCAGGGTCCCTTCTAATTCAAGAGCCTCATTCCTAATCCTGTGATCTAGCCTTCCTTTTCAGGACTTCTCTCCTTGATTCTCTTTTTCCCTCTCTCTTTTCCCAATCCCTATTCTCCCCTACCCTCTATCCCTGACCTATCCCTATATAAGATCTCATCCTTTATATTTATCCTATGCAACTTCAAATAACTAAAAGGTGGCTGCCTTCCAGGTACCTTTTTCCTTCAAGGAAAAAAAATGATCTGGAAAATACTGTTCTTCTCTGAATAGACTATAAACATCTATTCATAACATAGCTCCACAATTCAAGTGGAAGGATCCAATGGAAACAATTCAGTCCCAAGTTAGAAGGCTTGGTTCTACTACTTACTAATTGGGTGATCTTCAGCAAGTAACTTCATCTCTTTAATGCTTATTATTTTCATTTTTAAAATTGGTGGGGGAGTGGAAGAGCACCTGACTAGATGATCTCTGAGGTACCCTCTATCTAAATCCTATGATTTATCCAGCTCTAAATCTTATGAAGAAGGGAAAGAAAGAAACAAACATTTTAAAGTGCCTACTATGTGCCATTACCTCAACTGATCCTCATAACAAACCTGGGAGGTAGATGCTCTTATTAGCCCCTTTTTAGTTGAGGAAACTGAGCAGAGAGAAGATAAATGACTTGCCTATGGTCACACAGATAGTGAAGGTCTGAGGTCATATTAATAATTCAGGTTTTCCTGACTCCAGCTTCAGCTATTATGGAATCCATATAATAATATTTATAATAATAATAGCTTTTATATAGCATTTTAATGTTTTACAAATATTATTAATGTTATTACAAATATTTGTAAAACACTTTACACATAATATTCCATTTGATCCTCACAACAATCCTGGAAGGTCAGTGCTATTATTATCCCTATTTTACAGATAAGAAAACTGAGACCTAAGGTCGCACAGCTGTAAGACAGTGAGAGTCTGAGGCAGCATTTGAACTCAATTCTTCCTGACTTCAAGCTCAGTTCTTTGTTCATTTTACCAGGGCTGTCTTTTCCCATTCGTTTAAGAGTCCAGAAGCATCCTCCTCTTCATCCCTTCTCATTCCTTTTTCCACCCACTCTTTCATTCTTTCCTATTCCCTCCCCTCCCTCTTTCCTCTTCTCTTCACACTTCTTGCTCTTTCTAAAAGTGCTGACAGTGGCATTTTCAAGTAAGTGAGGGAAGATTAAGAGATGGTTAGGGCCATGGCAGCAAGAACCTTGCCCAGCTCACTCTGTCTACCCTGCTCTCATTCCCCCGACCCTGCACTTTAAGCCCTTGTTATGATGAAAGCAGGCAGTTCCACATTGAGAATGAAAGCAGGAAGCTGCCTGAGATATGTCTGCCTGAATCTAATATTATTAGTCTCACTCAGTCTCAAGTTCATAAACTTCAGGGAAAAGTAAAGTGAGAAATAACTTAATCCAGAAGATTTATCACCAGCAAAAGCAACATTTTCCTCATTCCATTTGTCACTCAGAACTCCTCTGATCAGGTGGTAGTCGGGATTTAGTAAGGGGGCCCCACTAACTATACACTCACTATTTTAGAGGTAATCCATCCAACTTTCCAATAGAGAGATACTGGCCAGTTTCTGCTCCATAAAATATCCAGCTATTTAGTCTTTGGCACAACCTCACCAGAGCCTCAACCCTGATTTTGTGGGGCAAACCCTGATGTGGAATGAACAACCTCAGTTCGCATGTACCTTGAATTAAGGAAACCATCTAAATTTATCCTTGATAATAATAACTGGCTTTATGTAGCACTTTTAGGTTTGTAGAGTACATGACAAACATTACCCAATTGATCCCCACAGGTCTTATTTCCATCATACAGATGATAAAATTGAGCATAAGAGATAGTCATCAATTTGCCAAACTCATGGAGCTAGTGTAAGGGCAGGTAGCGTCAATTGTAAGTTTCCCAAGCTTCAAATAACCCCATTCTACCTTTATGCCACCTAATTACAGGTAAAGAGACAGGCCCAAAAGAGTAGCTCATCTCAAACAGAAAATAGAGGTAGCCCAGTAGATAGAGTGATGGGCCTGGAACTGAGTTCAGCTTCTGATTTAGACATTTATTAGCTGTGTGACTCTCTCTCAGCCTTATTTTCCTTATCTGTGATAATAATACCAGAGTTGTTGTGAGGACCAAATGAAAAAATATGTGTAATGTGCTTTGCAAACTTTAGAGTGCTATATAAATGCCAGCCTTTATTCATATTTTTTATGCTCAAAAGTAAAAAGTCAGCCAACATTTATCAAGCCCTGACACTGTACTAAGTTCTAGGGTTACCAAAGTATAAGACGTGGCCTTTTCCTTCAAAAGGTTTACACTCCAAAAAGGCCGAATAAAAGAGGTACAGAGTTAACCTTTTCACAATGGAAAATATACTATGTGAATATGTGTATTATGAAACCTCTAAAGAGATTGTTTTTTAATTGTTAGGGCATCAGAGAAGGCTTCACCAAGGAGATATTGTGTAAACCTATAGCCTTACATGATAGTGATGGAGTATTATTGTGCAATAAGAAATAACCAGGGAAAGGGGAGGGGTGTTCAGAAAAAATATGGTAAGATCTAGATGAACTGATGCAAAGTGAAATGAAAAGAACCAGGAGATCATTAGGCACAGTAACTAACAACAAAGTTGTAATGATGATCAACTGAAAAATTTTGGCTACTCTGACCAATACAATGGTCCCAGATAATATTAAAGAAATCATGATTTAAAATAATTGCTATTCATTCTAGAGAGAGAACTGATGAACTCTGAGTGAAAATTGAAATATAATTTTCTCACTTCTTTTTCTTGCTTTTAAAAAATATGATTAATATGGAAATATGTTTTGAATGATTTCACATGTATAATTGATATCATATTGTCTGCCTTCTCAGTGGATAGGAGGAGTGGGAGTAAGAGAGATAATTTGGAATTCAACATTTTTAAAATGCTAAAAATAAATAATAAATCAAAATGTTAAAAATAAACCCATAGCCTTACAGAAATAGTTGTGTTAAGAAGAGAAAAGGGGAGGCCATGCTGTATAACAATACTTTAAAACAAAATACCTGCCTTGAAGATAGGAGGACCTGAGTTTGAATCCAGCCTCAGATACTTAACACTTATTAGCTGTGTGAGCCTAGATAAGTCACTGAATACTGATTAACTTGCCAATAATTTTTTTAAAAGAATGCCTAAAAGAAAGAAAGAAAGAATGTCTTATGATAAATGTAAAAATATGTTTAGAAGAATTGCACATATTTGACCTATATTAGATTATTTGCTCTCCAGGGGAGGGAGCAGAGGAAAGGGAGAGAGAAAAATGTGTAACACAAGATTTTGCAAGAATGAATGTTGAAAATTATCTTTGCATGTATTTTGAAAATAAAAAAGCTATTATTTAAAAATGCCTTAAAGGATTTGAGGGTATTTCATTTGAGAGGAATAAACCCTGAGGAACATGGCTGCTATTATGTGGAATGCTGTTTAGATTTGTCCTACTTGGACCCAAAGGACAAAATAAGGAGCAACAGATGAAATGACTTCAGCTCAAAATAAATATTTTCTAACAGAGCTATCTCTAAAGAGGAATGAGCTGCCTTAGGAGAGAGTATATTCCTCCTCATAGTTTGGATGTAATGGGGGGAAAGAATGGAGTAGAAGGAATGATGTTTCCTCAACATTTTTCCCCATCTATGGTTGGTCACTCTATTAGCTTCATTACTCCTTTGCTCAGCCCAGAGTCCCATGGCTCTAAGACTGCCTTTCTACTAGGTAGACTGTTCTTGTTGAGACCCTTGATCTGCAGATTCTCATCGAATGGGTCACTGGAGATCAGTAATGGAGATGGCCATAGCTATCCCCAAAGTCAACTCTTTGAGATCAGGGTCTTATAACTTCCTGATGGTTTTAATCAAACAAAATTTCTTGCACAGTGTAAGTATTTGATAGCCATCTGCCTGTTTTTTAACAGATGATAGTTTTCCTGTCAAAAAAAATAATTCCCTCCCACTGTAATCAACTTAGTAAAATCATCTCCAAGAGAACTTTGAAGCCAATTTGGCTTCTCTATACTTGAAACTCCCCATGAACTACATGCCTGCAAATTTCTACATCTTGCTATTTTAATCCCTGTGATTAGAACTGCTTTCTGACTAGGAGAAAAGCTTTTGCCCCTCCTACTTCTCCTGTAGGACAACTACAGGTATGCAGTGGATAGAGTACTGGGTTTGGAATCAGAAAGATTCATCTTTATGAGTTCAAATCTGGCCTTAGATATTTACTAGCTGTGTGACCCTATGCAAATCACTTAACCCTGCTTGCCTCAATTCCTCATCTATAAAAATGAACTGGAGAAGGAAATGGCAAAGTTATCTTTGCCAAGAAAACCCCAAAATAGGGTCACAAAGAGTCAGATGGGACTGAAACAACCTAACAACAGTAATACTTCTCCTATTTTCTCAAGCCTATTGATCTCATCCCTAGCTCTCCCAAGTTCTTCTTCTCCTCCATCCTCCTTTTCCATTCTGCCCTTCTCAGGAACCCTCCTCAATTGTTTAAAAAAAATCACTGCCTACACTCCTCCCATCATATTCTCTCCATCTCAGGGAAGTCACGAGTGTTCAGATTCCTCCTAAGATATCATATCATTTAACATCTTCCCTAGTACTAAGGGCTCCTCTCCACCAATATCTGCCATCCTGCTCTGTACCACCTTCACATGAAAATGGAAGGAAGAGTGGTCTTGGTCTTCCCCATCACTATTGCTTTCAAATCCTCTTGGAGGCATCATGGTACAGCAGGAACAACAGTCTCTGGAGAATCAAAGCTCTGCACTTAAGTCATGTGTCTGATTCTTAGTGTCTGGGTGACCTCAGAAAAAGTCACTTCTTCTCCCTGGGTCTCAGTTTCCTCATCTGAGAAATGAAGGAATTGGATTAGATGGATAGCCTCTGATAGCCCTCTGTAGATCTGTGGTCCTGGGAACTCTGTCTGCCACCATCATTCTGTAGTGACCTTTTCTCCTTTCAAGTTTACTCCATCAAATCCAGATCCTTATGGCTGTCATCTATGAACTTCCGTTTCACATTTCCTCCTCCTCCTTCAATTCTTGATTCACAATCTTCTTTCAAATCCCTTCTTTCCTTTCCCTTCCCAAACACCCTGCTTTCCCAGTTCTTCAACCTCCTTAATTCCCATGGTTTCTCTGTCACCAATCTACCTCAACTATACAAAATACCTTGATACCTTAGGTGCCCCTTTTCTCCCCCTCATCCCCATATGCCAGAACGCCTAGCAACATCTCTGGTTTTGAATGAACCAAATAATTCATTATTGCCCAAGAAGGGGACCCTTTACAGGTGATTAATTACAATCACCTGCTATAGTGCAAGATTCCCAGAAGGGGGTGCCAGAGGTCACAAAGCTATGACAATTGTCTCAGATGTCCCAGGACCCAGAAAAGGTGTGTTTGGAGACAATGACCTTGACTTCAAAGGTCACCTGAGGTCGTTCTGCCATATAACGGACATTACATTGTCCATTACAATGTATAAGGATTTCTTCTGGTGCTAAAGGAGATGCTGAAACCCCACCTTTATGTCCATATATGAGGAATTATGAAGGCATGTTTAGCATGATTAAAGATGAGAAATTGACTCAAAATAAGGTGCTCAATTGTGTATCAACCTGGTTCTGGGAGGACCAAATCAGTCTGTCCTACTTGACCAGATCAAGGATATTGGCTTTTTAGTAATTCTTCAAAAAGAACCAAAAAAATGAAGTGCATCTGGCCCTTTACCTCTTCCCCCCAGAGTCCTAGTGCTATTTGAGTAAAAGAATTGTGGAAAGTTAAAGCTTTTCTATGACTGATGCCAGCAACAATTAATATTTATCACCATTCTGCCATCACTATGCAGGATGGATATTCCCTGTATTTGATTCTTAATCCAATGTACCAATTAGCAATAGTGATATTCACCAATTGAACCTTTGCCACCACAGGGAGTTGGAGTGGGGAGAATAGGGAACTTAGGGTTCAATGTGGCCTCAGTCTCAATGTAAATGAATAGGAGTTGTATATATTTTACTTTCCTCTAAAGAAAATGTGGGGAACCTTTTTTTCTTCCAAAGGCCATTTGGATATTTATAACATCATTTGAGGACCATACAAAATTATTAACTTATAGAACTCAAGCAATGGGGGGTTGTTATACCTAGCATTCAGCTCATTATCGCTTGTGGTTTCCTTAGCAAATGATTTTGCAGGTCTAATGCAGCCCATGGGCTAAACATACCCCACCAGTACTCTAAAGTTAGGCAAAAGCTTTACAAGCAGAGAATGTTTACTTACAAGTAAACACAGTTGCACAGAAAGCTAGAACATCTGTTGTCATTCAGAGAAATTATTTGACTACCTAGATTCTCACTGTTATTCTCACTGTCAAAGATATAGATAGAAAATGTTTTATCATGGTATCGAATGTTGAGATATGAAAGGATTCAGAAATGGAAAAGAACCATTCTGTCTAATATTACCTGTGTGAATACTGGCTTATTCTTTTCTGCTTCAGCAACATCCCTCCAGTTTTTCAAATGTTCATGAATTCAAGACTTGGACCAGGGGGTTAATGCATTATCCATTCCTGAGGTACTATCATTTATTGCAAACTAATCCAATGTCCTCAAAAATATCAGATATTATTAGCCAAACTGGAGAACAGCCATTTTGAGGAGATGGACTTCCAAGGGCTTATAATAAGACAACAAGGAGTCTCTAAATCCATGAAAAGAGGGGACTTTGCTAGTACCAGTATAACAATGAGGAAGCCTTATCTCCATGAAGGCCAATTTTCTTAGCTTCATGGGGTGCTTCCATTACATCATCATTGGATTCTACACCTTGATGATATTGTTCACCAGTCTACTAAAGTATTAACCCAGGGATCTCCAGTGAACAATAGAGGCAGATAGATTTATTAACTGGAAGAACAGGTTCAACAAAGTGACCATCCCAATTTATTCTGATCTACATATACAATTTTTGGTGGAGATTGATATTCAGTGTCATAGTGAGGGTTGTCTTCTCACAGGCTGCCTATAGGGTTTCATGCCTACTTTGCCCATATATTGATCAATACAGAAAGGAATCAAGTTTAGGAAAATAGGAATATATCTAGTCAAAGATATATTTGAATCTTAGAGCTACCATCCCAAGAGGTCAGAGAGTTTGACAACCTAGAATGCTGTCAGATAATGAAAAAGCTGAGCCATTGCCAGATCTGCTAGACATTATTAGTCTGTAAATTGAATTTCATCATCACTTATTTTCCCAGCTCCTGCAACCTATGGACCAATGCTCCTCTATGAACTGTGAACATGTAACAGATCAATCATCCCTATTGGCCCTTCTCTAGACTACAGACTTTGCATCCAATAACCTTTAATCCCTTAATTAAGAGAAATTAATGTTAATGCAGAGCAGGTTCAGGACTCCTATGCCCAGGCTCAGTTATCCATCCTCCTTTGCTTAAGAGAGAGTCAGTCTCTAATAAGAGTCTCTTACCTTAGTTTGCATCACATTTCTAAATCACTTTCTATTCATTAAAGATTTGTCTATCCACAGTATAGAATGCATAAAACAAACCATGGAATATTCTCTATACCACTATACCCCCTACCAGAAGATAACTACGTTATTCTTTTGCCTACTTCAAAATTTGGGGGTTCTCCCATTTGCCTAAAACATGCCCTTCTATGAAAACTAATTTTTTCTCTTGGACTTATCCCGAACACTACAGTTCCTATAAATAATAGCTGAAGAAAAGTTGGGAGTGATTTGTAGCATACAAACAGGGGTTTGATTGCCATTGAACCCTCCTTCCCTGGGAGTTGCCCAAAAAATGTTTATTAAATTGCATCATAATATCAGTAAATCTTCCTGGAAACAAGTGTAAAATATAGCAGGTCCTCTCCCCATCACTCAGTCTGGTGGCCTACTAGCTAGAAACATCCCCCCTTCCTCTATATCCAATATCCATTCTGTATTCCATAAATCTTTGCTATGAATACAGAATATTTTCTTTGAATCTTCATCACTAATAATCTTTGTTGGGAAAGAAGAAAACATTATTCCAGAGGCATTAGGACTACATCTGATACCTAATGAGTTAGCAAAAAGATGAGCCTGAGGAGTCATAAGAGCTACTGTGCCATCTGTATATATCAGAACTGATGGAGGCTTTCCACCAAAATATTGCTAGTCAAACAAAATCATTTAATGAGCCCTACATCACCCAAGCACCTCTAGAATCCTCCAGACTTGTAGTACTATAATGAATCTGAGATACATTCCCCTCCAAAATGGAAAAGCATTCAAAGTTAATACAGAACCTAGACCTTTGCTCCAGAAATGAACAGTTTAATTTACTCCCCCCATGAGTGTCTATCTCTATCTGAGTTCTTCTGTCCTTTCTGTGTATTTCAAAATATCTTTCTTCCATCGTGTTTAGAGATTAAATGCAATTCTAGTATTAATCTCACAAACAATGAGGTATTTATCTCGGATTGCTAGCTGTCTTGGGAAGGAAGTAGAGGGGGAGAGAGGGAGAAAAATTTGGAACCCAAGATTTTGCAAAAGTGAATATTGAAAACGATCTTTTCATGTATTTGGAAAAATAAAATAGTATTAGCCAGGCAATAAATATCAGTAAATTTCATCTCTTCATTTGAACTCCATCATCTTCAGCATGTCGTGGCCAAGATTAACTCATCACCAGGAAATTTATCATCATGGAGACTGTTTCAGCTTTGCTATCACACCTCATCAGCTCATTTGTTTCAGTTTTTCTGATTGGAGGAGTGGAGGATAGCAAAATATTATTTCTCTCTCCTCCCTTTATAGAGATCTCAACATCTCAGTCATCTCTTCATTTTGCACTAGTTCCTTGGCATAGTTTCAATTCCACTGCCATCTTCAATAGGACCTGCTGCCAGCATATCCTCTGCCCCCCACACACACACACCATTCCATTTTCAGCTTCCTTTTGTGTGTTGTCTTCTCAGATTAGATTGTAAACTCCTTGAAGGCAGAAATTGTCTTTCTTTTTCTTGTTTATATCTTTGTTGTTAACTCCATTAGCACAGTACCTAGCATACAAAATGTACTAAATAAATCTTTATCATATAATATCTCCAAGGTGACATGCACCCTCAAAGCAAGGCTGATTCATATCTTGTGAGAGTGACTTCAATACCATGTCAAAGGTTTCATCTGTCTAACCTTGTTAATATGAAGTTAATGTAGACAAGAAGTTATCTTGTCAAATTAAATCTCCTGTCTCAGTCAAAAAGACACAAAAAGGATTCAGGAGGGAGGAACTTACAGGGCTCTATCTGAAAATATCCTTTACATAGATGTATACAAAAAAAATAATTTTACAAAATGGTAATAATAAAAACATATTTATTGTGAAAATTGGATGGTTCAGTGGTTGAGAGTGGAGAGCACCAAGGCAGCTGAGTCTAAGGATGATGTTTATTTTGTGTGCTTGTACTCCCTAATTCACTATGGACCCATATTCAAAGTTCTATTCTGTTCAGTCATCTGTGTTCTAAGTTGTCTGAGTTATTAATAGGAATACATCAAGGGACTTGGGCAATGATCACTTGTGTGTGTGTCACAAGGTCAACAACAGCTGCATCTTTGAGTATACCTTCTAACCTCTCTGTCTTTGGTATCCCTTTCTCCCTTTGAAATGAGTAGTCCCAGTATTTTCTATCCTACCTTTTACTATGAAAAACAAGAGGAGAAAGGAATAAATGAAAGCCGATAATCATAATGCCATTTTAGGGAACCACACAGCTTTTATTCAAATTAGTTTGGAGGTTGGAGACAGAGAGGCAAAGAATAGGCAAAAGTATAACTTCTTTCTGTACCAGTACAGCAGTCAAATTGGCTTGGAATGCTTAGGAACACACCAGCTGAATAAGAAGGAGACGTTCTCTTAAAAATCTGCTGAGTAGCCTCTTGAAGTTTAACAATCTCCAAAGTAGACAATGGAGATTTGACTTCATAGACCTGTCAGAGAGAGTTGAGACTCACTCTTTAGTTGAATAGGTTTGAAAAGAAGGCAGATCTCCACAGTCCTTGAACAAACCACAATTCTATTACTTGAATACTTATGGAATTTATCCTCAGCCCACTGAATTTGTTGTTTTCTTGACCTTGCATGATTAATTGATCTACATTTTTGTTCTGTGTCTTCCTTGGTACCTTTTCACCCATTTGCCTTTGTGTTTACAATTTTGGAGAGACTATTTACGTAGATCTGAACTCAAACTCTCAATATCTCACCCTATCATTCAACTGTCAACAGCAAGATTAGTAGAGTCAAACTGCCAAGACCAACCTATTCCTCTAACAAATAATTCCACAAGTATACATGTGTAATTCTGCTTTGAATCTGCCATTCACCTCCTCACTGATAGCATGGTTTCCCCCAAATTCTTGGGAAATGGTAACAGAGATGGATAAACAGTACCTGACTATATACTTACCTGAGGAAATCCCTTCCTGAAGCATGTGATACTATCTGGGTATCTGAAAGAAGCTTTAGTTCCCCATGGGAGAGAGACAATACAAGCAGAATCATTTTCTCCTCTACTCCCTGATACAAAAAGAAGTAGGTTTGTAGAGGGCAGCGGCCAGGCAATGTGTTTTACCAAAATATTCTATTTTGTTTGGGCACAAACCCAAAGGACACATACCCAGGATATTATGTTAGGCCAGTCCTAAGCAAAATTGTGGACTTAGCAAAATTTTCTTCCATATCCTTTCAACCACCTTTTAAATAATAGTCTCATTTACATAAATTTACAAAGCAATTTCCACATAACCACCCTATTGGATAGCAGTATAGATTTTATTATTCCAATTTAGAAATAAGGAAACTTGATTCCAAGATTAGCATCATTATCCCTTACCCATCCTTTCTCCCATGTGTTGTGAAGTCCTTTACTTCCCATACTCCCCCCAATGAAATTCAGGTAATACCAACTCTAGGCCTTCTCCCTAGCCCATTAAGTCTTTCCTTTGTTGTGTCCTATTCACTCAGGGCCTTAAGAGGTAACAGCTCATCTGATGAGCTAGTTCTGTTAATGTTACATAAATGACTGGCTTAATTTGCTATACTTTCTAAGTAACACATTTATTTGCATTTTGTGAGTATCTTCAATGTCTTGTTCCAAAGCAAAGATTAATAGTGAGCTACTCAAACCTTGTACTAAGCTGTAATACATTTGGGGTTAGAGTTTTATGGTAGATATAGAACCAGTTTCAAAATAAGGAAGATTTGGATTCAAGTTCCACTTATGATACATACTGTTGAGGAGACTGTGGGGAAGTCATCAACCTCTCAGTTCTCTAGATAAGTCTCTTAAACTATAAGTTGTGGGGTAGGCAAATTCCCTCACCTAAAGTTTCCCTATATCAATTAAAAGGATAGACCTAATCCCAACCCTATCCTATGTTGTCAGTTGTCCATTTGAGAGCCCCAATCAGGGGCTCTTTCTATTCCATCACAGTACCCTGACCTCAGTTGAGACAAGGACAGCCAAAGATCACTCTTTGAACTCTGGAAATGATGCCCAAGGATGCAGTGACTTCACTGCCATTGAAGATAGGCAGTGGGACAAGGGAGAGTGTCTATATTTTCAAATCTAGTTAAAACAGCCCCTTTTCTGACTGCATTTCCACAGTAAGCAGATGGCCACAAATAACCTCTGTTGTCCTGCCCACACAAACATAGCAAAGGAAACAGAGGTCTGGGCTTTAGGGAATGAACTGCTCTGCAAGAATGTGAGACCCTCTCCCCCATCCCATGTCAGGTCTCCATCTCCCTGGCTGCCCTACAACTTAATTGAGTGGCCCCACCCTCAGAGTCACAGCTCTAAGGCAAATGGACCCTACTTTGCCATGGCTGAGATTCTTCCTGGCATCAGTCAGAAAGAATAAGATCCTCTGAAACAGCAGTTGAATGCCCTCTGCTATTTTTTTCCTGGAACAAGAAATAAAATAAAATAAAACAAGCCACTATGACTCATTCTGGTTAAGGCATAAATCACTAAAGAAGCAAAGCCCAAGGATAGGACAAAACTGCCCAACATATTCTATCTAGAGAAAGAAACTCTACTTGCAGGATAGAGCAGGGTTTGGGCTCCAAGCCAAGCCACTCCATCAGACTCTGGAAGCCAGGATGTGACATAGAAATGAGAAGAACATAACCACAGAGGGAGAGTAGAGCAGAAACCTAGACAACTGTTCTCAACTAGCAGGGGGAGGTGGGGAGAGGGGACTTCTTCCTCTCCTCTGCTCACTGTTGTTTCAGAAAGAGAAAATGCCTACAAAAGAAAGCATCAGAATAATTGAAGGCAGTGCCAGGTTCCCAGAGCATCGAATATGGAGAGCTGGCAACCTTCTAAGCCTTTTAGACCACTTGGGTGCCTGCCTTAAAGCAGTTCTAAGAGGTATTTCCATCTCTCTGGGTTTTCTTTCCCCCTTCTCTCCTTGCCTTCTCCTTCCTTCCCATTCTTTCTTTCAAGGTCAAAAGAAACAGTAGAAAGCCCGAGGGTGAGATGTGTGTCACCACATATGTAGGGAAATGCCAACATGCTCACTGACCTCCACAGAGCATAGAAGTAGCTGAGACACGTCGTTTAGGCAGGGACAATTTCCCTAATGCTGAGTTCTTAGAGGCAAGGGGCCAAGCATTACACACTTAGGGGGAAAGAAGCATAATCCTGGTAGTGGAAACTTTGAAAGGAGAGACTCACAATTAGTAATCTCCAGGAAAGAAAATAAATTTAATTTGGATTGCTCGGTAGAGCTGGAGGGACGTGCCGTCTCAGCATTTTTTTTTCTTTCTGACCAACATGCCCCTCCATTTCATCCTCCCTGCTTTGGAACTTCAACCGTCCATTGGCACAGAGACTAAATCCAGCCTTAAGCAGAAGAACAGGAAAGGAGGAGACGACTTTAATCAAAAAGTGAATAATTGTTGAAAATTCATTTTATAAGCTGGGTTTTCTAATGCTAATAGAGGCAGCTGGGTCACCCAGTGGTTAGAGTGTTGAGACTAGAGTCAGGAAGACCCGAGTTCAAATTCAGATTCAGGCTCTTACTAGTTATGTAATATTAGGCAAATTATTTAATTTCTGCCTGCCTCCATTACTTCAGCTGTAAAATGGGGGGGGTAATTATGGCACCTGCCTCAGAGAGCTGTTGTGAAAATCAAATGGGATAATTTTTGTAAAGTGCTTAGCACGATGTCTGGCACATAGTAGGTCCATGATTAATGTTCTCTTTCCTAATGCTCAAGAGATTGGATAGACATTTGTCTGCAGAAATTATCATATGCTACCTCCAAGTAAATAGATGTGCTTTGGTTAGAGTTTAGTGGTCAAATCAGCTAGACTTGTGTTCTCTAAGAGAGTAGCACCTACTCACCTCCTAAATATTTCTTTTAAAAAATTAAAATATAAAATATTTCTTTTAATAAAGAAGCATGAACTTTAACTTGTTTTTACTAATCTTCATATTGGTAAAAGAATGTATATTCAAATTAAAACAAGATTTAAAGAAATATAGCTGCCAGGGGCAGCTGGGTGGTGCAGTGGATAGAGCACTAGCCCTGAAGTCAGGAGGACCTGAGTTCAAATCTGATCTCAGACACTTAACATTCCCTAGCTGTGTGACCCTGGGCAAGTTACTTAACCCTAATTGCTTCAGCAAAAAATATATATATATATGTATATGTGTGTGTGTGTGTGTGTGTGTGTATAGCTGCTTAGGAATAATCTGTAGCTTTCTTATTAAACTTTAATTATCAATCATTATTAATTTTCCCCAAAACTTAAGCAAAATACTTTTCTTTTATCATGACAGGAGTTAAGCACATTAGAGCAGAGATTCTTAATCTGATATTTGTGAATTTGTGTGTTTTGATTTCTTAGACATATTTTGATAACTAAATAATTTGCTTCATTTGTAATCCCATGAGTTTTATTTTATGTATTTAAAAACATAGTCTGGGAAGGGGTCATAGACTTCACCACTGCCGAAGACAGCCACGACCCAGGAAAGGTAAGCATCCCTGGTTTAGAGTAAAAAAGTACTCTGTTCCAGGGGGTCTTCTGAGAAGCCTTTGTTGATAACTTTTCCTCATCTGTTAGCTTCCTCCATTACAGCAACACATGGACCAAACTCATGTTGTTGTTCTTGGGTCTTTTCATTCATATTTAACTCTTTGTGACCTCATTTGGGGTTTTCTTGGCAAAGATACTGAGGTGATTGCCATTTCCTTCTCCAGCTCATTTTATAGATGAGGGTAAAGTGACTTGCCCAGAATCACACAGCTAGTAAATTTCTGAAGCCAGATTTAAACTCAGGAAGATGAATTTTTCTGATTCCAAGCCCAGTGCTTTATCCCCTGTCGCATTTAGCTGCCCTTCATGTCCAATTCTTTTGTGACTATGGAGCACATAACACACCAATACTGTCTGTGGGATTTTCTGGAGTGGTTTGCCATCTCCTTCTTCCATGGATTAAGACAAACAGTGGATAACTTGCCTAGTATCACATATAGTAAGTGTTTAAGGCCATATTTGAACTTGGATCTTCCTGACTCCAGCCTGACCATTCTATCCACTGAGCTTTCTAGCCACCTCCACCAAGCTCATAGACATACACTTTATGGAGGATCTAAGGCTCTACATCTTTTTCTCACCCTTACAGAGCCCTGATAAAGCTTTCTATTGCCATGGTGAGGTTCTTCTTTCTTCCTGGTAAACTTGCTAAGAAGTGTCACCTTCTAATTAGTTCTTTCTGACTTTTACACCTCTAGAAGAGTTATAGGATACACAAAAAAAAAAAACCTGAAAACTGATAAAGAAAAAAAGATAGTGATAACAGGTTGACGTAGTGTGAAAGTCAGAGGATCTGTGTTCAAATCCTCTCTCTACCACTTACTATGTTTTATACTTTAAGCAATATACTTTCTTTCACTGACATTGACCCTGTCTGTAAAACGAAAGGCCAAACTAGATCATTACCAAGATTTCTTCCAATTCTGAATCAGTGATTCTTTTGAAGGAACAACCAGTTGTGTGGAGGGAAAGAGAAGGAAAAGTTGGGATGAAAGAAGAGGAGAGAAGAATTAGAAAAGATGAAGAGGTAAGGGAGAAATGAGGCTATAGTATTTGAAAAAAATTATTTCTAGGGAATTGAAGTATATGTGTGATGAGAGCTAAATTGTTTTTTCCTGCTTTATAGTGTTTTTTTGCTAAAGCTTTTTATTCTCAAAATATATGCACAGATAATTTTTCAACATTGACCTTTGCAAGACCTTGTGTTCCAAATTTTCCCCTTCTTCCCCTCACTCCCTCCCCTAAATGGCAAGTAATCCAATTTATGCTAAACATGTTAAAATATATGTTAAATCCAATATATATACATATTTGTACAATTATCTTGCTGTACAAAAAAAAGATCAAAAAGGGAAAAAATGAGAAAGAAAACAAAATGCAAGCAAACAACAAAAAGAGTGAAAATGCTGTATTGTGATCCACACTCAGTTACCACAGGCCTCTCTCTGGGTGTAGATGGCTCTCTTCATCACAAGACCATTGGAACAGGCTGATGAGAGCTAAATTGTAAAGAATACCACATTTAGTTCTTTGGAAGAATGAGTGAAGAAGCACCTAGAAACAAGTTTCTATATATGAGACATCTTTTTTATCCCCACTCAAAAACTTGATTGGAGAACCCAGAAAGAATACTCACTCCTAAGCTACTACTGCCATTGCTGCTGCTACTGCTGTTTTTCTTTTCATGAAGGCTCCAATTTGATACTGACCCTCCAAACTGCTGAGTGAATTATTTTATGATCCTAGGAGGACAGTGTTTTCAGAAATTTAATCACAGACTTCACCATCAGATGTTTCAAGTTAGCCTACTGTCTTTTTGTTTTGTCATGCCCCATCAAAATAATAATAATTGTGGAAGAATAGACATTAGTCACAATCTGGAAAGGGGAATGGGAAAAGGAACAGGCGAGGAGAAGCAACTCAAGTCTTTGAGCAAACAGATGATGGTTCAAAGAAAGCTATGATAGAATGGGAGGGTCTCCTGATGTCATGGTTGTCCATGTCCAGATGTTTTATGCTTCTTCTTCCACATGGGGCTAATAATAACAACTGCCATACCTACTTTACAGTGATAAAAATCAAATTAATAGATAAGACAGTGTTTTAAAACTTGTATATATTATATAAATGCTCATAGTTGTTATTATTATGTATTATTAAAACAGTATAAAATAGGAAATAATTTTCACTCTAACAGTTCTTGTTTCCTAAAAATTTCCCTCCCCCATCTCCCATTTTCTGAGATTTTTATTTTCATCTCAGAAATGAATCTATGTAAGATGTCAATGAATGATAATGATTTAATGGATCTTTTTCTGGATAACATCCAATAACTTTCAACTGGAACTTTTAATTCCTTAACCCCAAAAGAATGGTCAAAATTGATGGAGAAGAAAGTTTTGCTTCTCAGGGAGCCCTCACCAAAATTAGGCACCCTTCAGATGAAGGTATCAACATATGGGTCAGTTTTGCATAGCCTTTTAGGAGAAAAAGCTTGGTACAAAGGGAAAAAAGACTAGGTTTACTTAAAATCTTGTCATAATCCCATCCTACTCCCCATATCACCCCATCACTGGACATTTTATTAGCCAGGCCTTTAAGCTTATTTTTAATTGATTTTTAAAATTTTAATTTAGCTTATTTTTAAGTTTAATTAAATTAGCTTTTTTTTTAAATCATAGGAGTAACATAATGCTTCTATGGGTTCATATGGCCCTTTCTTCTGCTATTTTGTGGAGTTTATATCAGATGAAAAGTAGTAAAATCACCATAGCTCAGAGCCTCCAGTTAGGAAAATTCCTAACATTCAGGCAGAAATTTGGCTCTTTGCCCTAATTTAAATGTATATTTGTCTCTGCTGCTGGGCAAGCACAAGGAAGGGAAATTGGGGAAAGTAGCAGATTTTTTTGTCTGAACTTCCTTTAGCCCTTCAAGAAAGGGTGTATACAACTCCTGTGGGGCAATTAGGTAATGTAGTGAGGATAGCAGGCCTGAATTCAGGAAGATCTGAGAAGAAATCCAGCCTCAGACACTAACTGTGTAACCCTGGGCAAATCATTCAAAACTCTATTTGCCTCAGTTTCTCATCAGTTAAATGGTAATTCACTGGAGAAGGAAATGCCAAACCACTTCAGTATCTTGGCCAAGAAAACCCTATGGACAAGTTCACAGGGTAACAAAAAATGGGACATAACTGAACTACCAAATAGCTTCAAACTGAGTTTCTTGTTCTAAGATGCCCATGGAAGGGATAAATGGCCTTCCTTTCATTTCCTCCTTTTGTGTGTTGCCCTTGCTCTGAGGAGTCTTTCTAGCTCAGCTGGTTAAGTGTTGGGTGAGGCTGGGAAAGACCTTTCTTATTGGTACTGCTCCCCATTCCTTCAGTTAATGACTCCATTCTGCCTTTTGGCCCAAAGACCACAAGAGTCCTCAATCGCTCTCAGTGATGAGGGGAACGCTCATCCCTCTGAAATACAGATCTCAGGATGTCCATCAGTTCTCCAAACCTTTTTAAGAAAAGATAAAGAAGAAACATTAACAAAATTAGTTCAACAAAACTAACCTATACATCAACCAAGTCTGACAAGACCATTAATGTTCCTCTAATATGATCTTCCATCCCTACACAGAAGGGGAAGAGATGCATTTTCTCATCTTCTTTTCAGAGCCAGGTTTACTCATTATAATTAATGACAACAAGAGCTGACTTCCTGAAATGTTTGAAAACAAAACAAAAGTCATAAATATTTGCTTTGGAATAGCTCTCCTGGTAATTCAGCCAAAAAGTAGAATGTTCACAACTACCAGAATTATTCCTAGGAGGCTCTTCTTAATCCTCCTACTTTGATTTGACTCTGATCTTCAAATGCTCTCCTCTTCTTGACTGCTAGGAAACAGAATTCTTACTCTTCTACTAACTCTAACCAGCCTTTGTTCATCTCAAATAGTTTCTCTTTCTTCTCCTGCCTCTTATACACAAAAGCTTTCTGTTCTTAATCTTATTCCCTGCTCTCTTTTACACTCTTTCTCTTGGCAATTGCATGCCCATTCCCAACATCAACTACCACCTCTTTGTAAATCTGCGATCATTGGTCTCAGAATCCAAGAAACATGAATCCTAATCCTGTCCCAGATACCTACTAGTTATGTGATCCTAAAGATATCATTTAACTTCTGAGCCTCAGTTTTCTTTGTTAAATGGGAGAATGCTGACTTCAAAAGGTTATCAGAAGAATTGAATTAGGCTATACATTAACTAGGTTATTATGAGGATCGAATCTGATTATATATTGAGTAGAATATATATTGATTTATATATCAAAAAGGATTGAATTAGATATTTCTGAAGCACCTTATGAATCTTAAAATATTATATGCTTGAACTACTATTATTATTACCAGGTCCTATAGAACCTACCTCCAAAATATGTCTATCTTTCTTTCTCTTCTCACTGTCATAACCCTAGTAAGTTCCTCATTGAATCTGATCTGCAATTGTGCCCTAACTGCCTATAAAACTTCAAGTTTTACTTCCAAAAGTAGATGAAAATGTAATTTTTTCAATTATACTGAAAAAATAAATGTTTAACAAAATAAGTTTAAAATACAACATAAATAATGTTAATTTGTGATTTTCTACATCAATAGATGGCCTGCAGAGATTTGTTTCCATTTGAGTTTGATGCCCCTGTCCTAAATAGACTACCTGCCTCTAATCCATTTTATAAACTCTTATCAGATTAATCATCCTAAAACATAGCTCTTATCACCTTAATAGCCCCACTTAAAAAAAAAAACAACTCTTTAATAGTTCACTACTGACACCTGAAAAGGCCAGAGAGAGATGAGAATTCTAAGTCGAGACCTGAGTTCAAATCCTCATTCTATTGCTTATTAGTCACGTTTACCTAGACATGTAATTGAATATCTTCGATCTTTATTGTATCTATAAAAGGATTAGAACATACAATGTGAAAGGTACTTGTACACCTATAGCCTATGATCCTTTGAATAAATAGCAAGCTTCTTTGCTTATCATTCATAATTTAGTTTCAACCTTATTTCTCATTATACCCCCTATTCTCCAGACAAACTAGACTATTTTCCAAATTCCCTTATCTACCTTATTTACCTTTGTACCTTTGATTATGCTACTCCTTTCTGCTCTATTTCTTTTTCTCCTCACTTCTGTCTGCCCAAGACCTACCCATCCTTCTGGGCATAGGATAAATATTTTCTCCAGGAAGTCTTCCTTGATCTCAACAGTCCCAGACAGAATCACTTAATACTCTGAACTTTTCCATAGTTACCTGGATTTCTGTCACTGAACTTTCACATTCTACCTGATGAAGAACTTCAATTTGATGCCATGTGATGATCAGATGAAAGAAATGGGAATGTTTCACCTAGAGAAGATAAGGTTTAGGGAGGAGCACACAATATTTGAAGGGCTATCATATGGAAGAAAACTCCACTTCTTTCAATTAGTTGCAAAGCATAGAACCAGGAACCATGACAGATGCAGAGATATATGTAGACTTGATACAAAGAAGTGTTATCTAAGAATCTAAACAGATTAAAACATTTACCCTTCAGAAACATACAAATATGACAAAACAGGATTTAATTTGTTGTTTTATTGACTGCCTGGAAGAAAATGACAGAAGAAATGTGAGTAATGAAAATTAAGCTTAAAAATATTTCCCTTGTATTTTTATTATTATCCTCAAAAAGCTGGTTGTTAAACATTTATCAGTACTTGCCTGATTTCAGCTTTTTTTCTCAGAAAGCTGGTTGTTAAACATTTACCAGCACCTCCCTGATCAGAGATATTAGGAACAAGGGAATAGTTTCCTTCAGGAGATGATGAGTTCTCTCTCATTGTTTGTCTTTGAAAACAGTTGAAAATAGCAGTTGAATGGCCACCTGTCATGGATGTTATAGAATGGATTTTGTTCTTAAGTCCAGCCAGATGGCTTCTGGGGCTCCTTCCCACTCTGAGATTGTCTTTTAGTCTTTTTTCCATTTGCCTTACCTTCCCTAGTGAACTATAAGCACTGTAAGAGCAGGGACTATTCCTTAATCTTGATTGTATCTCCCACAGAATCTGGCATTGTTGTGTGTACTGGGTATTCCCCAAGTCTCACTGCTTTAAATAACTTAAAACTTTAGTTACTTAAAAATGCATTAAGAATCTGGGACACCCCATAGAGTAGATTTTGTTCATTCATTCAGTGAATGTTGGTTGAATGAATGAATCAATAAAGTGAAATGAAGATTATTATTGTTAGGTTTAATAAGAGGAAATGCACCCAGAATGAAGGACAGGACTTTTTTAGATTCCATTCTTTTCTGCCAAGCAATGGATTAGAAAATATAGTATTTACATATACCATGAAATTAGACCTCTACATTCCAGTGGGGCACATCTGTTCAAATTATAGCTATGTTTATGTTTCATTTTCAGATGAGAGTTGTTTATTATAAAACAGAAAAAAGATACTGAGTTTAACTTGGAAAAACAAACAGGATCTTGGGAAATAGTTGGGAAAGTATTGGGGGTAGAGGACTACTTCATAGTATTAGTTCTGACTTTGGAGAGTAGAAACTGGTGGGGAGGAAGTTGCAGACTTCTGCTGGCTCTTATCCTCATTCCTAGGGAGAAAATGCTCAATAGGTAGAGCACGAGGACCTGAGATGGCCTTCCTATATCTATTCAATATCTGCATGTAAGAGTCAAAGCGACCCAATTCAGCCTGGGATATAGTCCTGAAAGATAGAATGGGTGCTGAGCCAGCTACATATATAGGCTATTCCAATATAAAAAGTGAATTGTCAAGAGCCCAAGAGCTGGATATTCCCCAGGAGCACTAGGGTGCCTGGAATTCCCCAGAGCATTTAGGGCACTTTTTAAATTGTTCAAAGCATTTTCACATCTATGACCTCATATGATCATAAGAGCTGCCCAATGAGGTAG
>JAJPUD010015323.1:0-33918 GCA_023553655.1 Myrmecobius fasciatus
TTTTTTGTGTTTGGGAGAAGTATTGTGGGAGGCTGCTAGAGGGACAGATGGAGACAATGTAGAATAATGGAAAAAGTCATATGGATTAAGAGATGGAAGAATGGATTCAGATCATTATTCTATCATTTCCTCAGTTTTCTTATTTGTAAAATGGAGAGAACAAAACAACAGTATTGTTGATACTTATTAATATTGTTAATTGTGAATACCTATTCAAATACCTATAAGAATCAAATAAGTTCACGTGAGTGAAAATGATTTGAAAAATGTAAAGCACCATCTATAGTCATATGAAAAAGTGTTCTAACTTACTATTAACTAAAGAAATGCAAATTAAAACAACTCTGAGGTATCAGATTGGTTAATATGACAGAAAAGGAAAATGATGAATGTTGGAGAGAATATAGGAAAATTGGGACACTAATGCATTGTTGGTGGAATTGTGGATTGATCCAACCATTCTAGAGAATAATTTGGAACCTATGCCCCAAGACCTATAAAACTGTGCATAGCTTTGGATCCAGCAATACCATTAGTAAGTCTTTATCTCAAAGAGATCATAAAAAAAGGGGAAAGGACATACATGTGCAAAAATATGTAAAGCAGCACTTTCTATGGTGGCAAGGAATTGGAAATTGAGAGGATGCCCATCAATTGGGAGAATGGCTGAACAAGTTGTAGTATACGAATATAGTGGAAAACTATTGTGGTATAAAAAATGATGAGCAGATAGATTTCAGAAAAATCTGATATTGAGTAAAATAAGCAGAACCAGAACATCATACACAGTAGCAACATTGTATGATGACCAACTATGATTGACTTAGTTCCTTTCAGCAATACAATGATCCAAGACAATTCTAAAAGGCATGATAAAAATGCTATTCACACCCAGAAGGGGAAAAAAAACTGATGGAATCTGAATACAAACCAAAACATACTGTTTTCACTTTTTTGTGTTTTTTCCTTTTGCAAATTAATTTCTTTTTGCCAATTGTTTCTTCTTTCACAACATGACTAATATGGAAACATGTGCATGTATATAATCTATATCAAATTGCTTACTATCTTAAAGAGAGGGGGAAAGGAAAGAGAAAGAAAATTTGGAACTCCCAATTTTTTAAATGAATGTTAAAAATTGTCTTTGCATGGAATTGGAAAAAAAAATACTGTTTTTTTTTTAAAAGAGAGAAAAATGTAAATCAACAAAGAAATGTAAAGGCTAACCTTTCATGAGGAAGTAGAGTTGCACAAAGTCATTAGTCTCACTCTCTCTTCCAGAGAAATTGAAGACTAATGGTAAGACAAAAATAGGCCCTATATAAGCTATATAAATGTTTATTCCCTTTCCCAACTTCAGCAAGTTATTTATTAAGCATTGATTGTGAATCACAATTGTGGTTAGCAGGGTCTTCAGCTCATATTGTCACTAATTCATATTAGTTAGAGAATAATCTTTATTCCTTCCCACAGAAAATATAAAAAGTACAAATTATTCAAAGGAGTCCATAAAATCACACACACACGCGCACACACACACACACACACAAATTTACAATAGACTATAAGCTCCCCTCCAAAGAGAACTATACTGAGATTTGCCAGTGGGGCAACACAGACATTTCAGAGCACACTTAGCTCTGGACCACAGGGCCCTATTTAATCTTTCCTCAGTTCCTTGTGCTGCCCTGTGAGTTGGTCATGTATACTGTAACTGTTCGGCCATTCTCCAATGACTCAATCTACCATTAGGGCATAGGCAATATTATTGATTGATTGATAAACAGATAGACACACATGTATGTATATATACATATATCTATGCACACATGCATATATACATGTATAGGAGAAAACTGATTATCTTTCTTATATTAATAACCAATTATTAAATCAAGATTGAGTTTTTTACTTCCTGTTTTCGCATTCAGAAACCAACCCCTATAGGTTATCCAGCCAACTTCTAAAGAGTACTGCTGATGAGATTGTTCAAATCCCTTTGAAATACATACTTTTTGTCACCCAACTTACAAACAGATTCCAGTCTAGGCAAGATCTTGCCCTTAGGAAATAAGCCCCTGTCCTTGGAATCTTCCATTAGAATTTAGGGCAACTCAGTTTATGAAGGGGAAAATCAGCCAGAGTAGTTTAGGTAGAAATGTGCTTTTGTCCAGATTGCTGGAGGTAGCTAAGTCTCATGATCCGTCACTTTCTCAGCAGGAGGAGCTGAAGACTTTTTGCCTGTCTCCTCATTAATATATCTACCCTCTCATTATTAACCAATTAGAATTGATTTTCACCCTGTTTCCAAGTACATTTCATTACTTTCATTATTTGCTAGCCCTAATAGTTTGAATACCCAAAATTTATTTACCTAGAAATTATCTTTAAGACACACATATATATAGCACATATTTTTTTTTCTTTCCTATCATATTGCCTCTCAGGTAATGTCCCTCAAAGTTTACAAAGTAATTTCTCGTCCTTTAACTGATTTGATTCTCATTCATAAGTGACTGACTTGCATCGGTAGAGGAAATTTCTTTACATCAATGAAATCACAAGTCCTTTACAAATTTGCCTATTGGGAAGCAGCCAGTAGGTAGGAAAGGAAACTCCTTTTACCAATGCACTTTAGGAACTAATGGTCTTTGTATACTATTATTTATAGAACTTCAAATCTTAAGAATCAAGAGGTCCTGGGCAGAGCAGTATCTGAGTTCCATATCCTTTGAAGGGACTTTTGAAAGAACCCTAACAGGCAGAAGTGAAGAGGAAGAGCATCCCTGGCATGTGAAGTAACTTTGGAATCACCTTCAATTCTTCTCTCTCTCTCTCATCCCCTATAGCCAGTTTATCAAAACCAAGTGAAACTCAAGCTGTTAATGATTTTACTAATCATCTTGATTTGCTTGAGCTCCCTTACTATCCAGATGAAACTATATTGATTTGGGAATTAGAATCAGCTAGTCAGGAGACAGACTGAGCATCCCTGGAGTCTGACATATCAACACACTTCTCTGCAATGCTCTCTGAGTAAACCCCAAAATCCTCCTGCTGTGTCAGCAACCACAAGACTTTAGTAAGCTTTCACAGACATCCTGAGACAGGCACTTCCTTGCTTTTTATCAGACTTTATAATCCCTCTCTCCTCACCCTTTCCAAGCTCAGTTCAATCTACAGGTGTGTATGCATGGTGCCAGTTTGAAAGAAATAAAGCATTGCATATAACCTAATTGTGTCTTCCTTAGAGCAAAATCTGGGGTTGATAATGCAAACTCCCCAGTCTGGCAGTTAAAGTCTTTCACAATCAGTCTACTAGCTACTTTTCCAATCTCATTTCATATTGCTTGTATTCCTTTCCATGGATTCTGGATTCCAGCTAAATTTTTCTCTTAGTCTTGTACACCTCCTGCCTCCATGAATTTGCAGTTGTTCCCCATGGCTAGAAAACCTTCCCTCCTAATCTCTGCCTGTCAGAATCTTTGTTTTTCTTAGGACTTGATTCAACTGGCAACTTCTTCAGGAAGCCATTCCTGATCACTTCAGCTGTTCATTGTTAGAACTTTCTCTGTCTTTACTTTTCCTATATTATTATCTCCCTAGTAAAGTGAAATTTATTCCTTGAGAACAAAGACTTTTTTTCTTTTTTTTAAATCTTTTTATTCATATCTCTTGTTTTTACATCACCTTCATTTCCTAATACATTCCCTCCCCACACTCCTACTCAGAGAGCCTCTCTCTATAATATTTGAAAACAAAAAATAAAACAGCAAATCAGCAAAATTATCCAACCTATCAGTCAAATGGCATTTTATGTAACATTTCATATTTGATATTCCTTACCTCTGCAAAGAAGGAGGTTTATCTTAACAGCTCATTGATCATTATAAACTCAGTTTAAAAAAACTCTTTTGAGTACAAGGACCATTTCTTATTTGTTTTAATATCTCCAGCAACCAACATAATGCTTGATACATAGTAAATGCTTAAAATGCCTATTATTAAGTTTTGTTCTGTTATTCTTTTCTTTTATATCATTGTAGTCATTGCATATGTTGTTTTCTTGGTTGGGCTTACTTCATTCTGCATCAGTATATTAAAGTTTCCATCATAGCCCTTCAACCAGAACCTTCTCTCTCCCCTCCCCCCTTTCAGCTTATTTTTATGAGTTGTCTTTCCCATTAATGCAAGCTCCTTGAGAGCAAGGGCTGCCTTTCTTTTTGCTTATGTTTTATAATTCTGGTGAGTAGCACTATACTTGGCCAGTGGTAAAAGCCAATAAATGTTTATTGACTTTATGACAAGAAATGCTTCTTTTTAATTCTTCATATTCATAGGTTCTTTGATAATATTTTTTGCATTCAGAATTTAACTATTTTCTACATGATGGGCTTCAAGAACTATTTTTCATTTTATCTTCATATATTCCTAAGGATAGGGGGAAAATAGACATTTCATAAACATTCATTGAAATTAAATAGATTATATTTTTAAAATTTATATAAGTACATATAAAGTTTTCATCCCAAAAAATGTATGCTCAGAGAAAGAGGTTAGTCAGGGATGTATTCAGAGTTAGAGGTAAAGAGTGGATAATCTGAGCACTCTACTGTTACCATAGAATGTTAAAAGATCTGGACAAAGGCTCTGGCTTATTGAGTGGATCCTTGGAAGAGGACATATGAAAGGATATAGACAAGAGTCATATGGGACAAGAAGGTGTAAGTAAATTGCGAACTGCTAGGTTGGAGAGAGAATTCACATCAATAAGATCATCAAATTACTGATTTACTAAAGGATGAAAGTGTATGTGAATATTTGTTATTGCCAATAGTCATTAAATTGATAACTTTTAAAAATGATATCTGAGTCTAAAAGATATGGATTCACATCCTATCTCTGAAATAGTGACTTTGTAAGTTTGGATGAATCATTGAACTTCTCAGTACCCCTTAGAACTCTCAAAGATGATAAATTTCTTTTTTTCTTTTTTCTTTTTTTTTTTTTTTTTTGCTTTTTGCTGAGGCAATTGGGGGTTAAGTGACTTGCCCAGGGTCACACAGCTAGGAAGTATCTGAGACCAGATTTGAACTCAGGTCCTCCTGACTTCAGGGCTGGTGCTCTAACCACTGCGCCACCTAGCTGCCCCAAAGATGATAAATTTCAAAGCAGGTGCTGGTCTGCATTGGTAAGGGAGTTTCCTTGCCAGGAATTCCCTATACCAATGATTCCCCTTACCATATGGGGTAAAAAAAAGAAATTTAAAAATGTGTTCTGGGAAGGAGCTATACACACAGACACACACAGAGACAGAGACAGACAGACAGAAAGGGAGAAACTCAACATTCTTCATAATGGAATGACTGTCCTTTCTCCTTTTCAAAATCATATCTTCACCTGTAGATTCAGTGGCTCAGGGGAGAGAATAAGCATTTATATGTTGTCTACTATGTTCTATTCTGTGCTAGGAAGTGTGAGAAGCACTCTACAAATATTATTTCATCTGATCTTGATATCAACCCTGTGAGATAAATACTATTCTTATTCCCATTTTACAGTTAGTTGAGAGAACTGAGGCAGAGTCCAGGATCTTATAGGTAGGAAAAGTCTGAAGTTGAATTTGAATTCAGGTCTTCCTGACCCCAGGACCAGTGGTCTCTCCACTGAGCCACCTAGCTGCCTAAGCTAAATAGGATGGTGCTAATAACTTGTCTAATACCTGTAGTACTTACAGGGTATTAGGACTAGCATGGTATGAAGGCTTGCTGAGACTTTTGGTGTCCAACTGTCAATCAACTCTCACCTGTGGCTCCAAGAAGCCACAAAATGTGTAATGGCCACAACCTGGTAAACTAACTGGGCAGTTGAGGTAAAAACACATCAAGGGTAACCAATAGGCCTCAAATCCATAGGGGAGTTAGGGGTGGGGGGAAGGAGGGAAAATTGTTTTTGTTTATTAAAGCTTTTTATTTACAGAACATTTAAGTAATTTTTCTACATTGACCTTTGCAAAATTTTCTGTTTCAAATTTTCCCTCCTTCCCCCCACCCACTCCCCTAGATGGCAAGTAGTCTAATACATGTTAAATATGTTAAAATATATGATAAATCCAATATGTGTGTGCATATCTATATAGTTATCTTGCTGCACAAGAAAAATGAGATCTAGAAAGAGAAAAAAAAACAATCTAAGAAGGAAAACAAAATGCAAGCAAACATTCACAGAAAGCATTAAAATGCTGTGTTGTGGTCCACACTCAGTTCCCTCAGGGCTCTCTCTGGATGTATATGACTTTCTTCATCGATGAACAACAGGAACTGGTTTGAATCACCTCATTGTTGAATAGAACCATGTCCATCAGAAGTAATAATCTTTTAATCTTGTTGCTGTGTATAACGATCTCCTGGTTCTGCTCATTTCACTTGCATCAGTTCATGCAAGTCTCTCCAGACCTCTCTGAAATCATCTTGTTGGTCATTTCTTACAGAACAATATTCCACGACATTCATATACCATATTTTATTCAGCCATTCTCCAATTGATGGGCATCCCTTCAGTTTCCAGTTTCTAGCCACTACAAAAAGGGCTGCCACAAACATTTTTCCACATGTGGACCCTTTCCTTCCTTTAATATCTCTTTGGGATACAAGCCCTGTAGAAACCCTGCTGGGTCAAAAGATATGCACAGTTTGATAACTTTTTAAGCATAGTTCCAAATTGCTCTCCAGAATGGTTGGATCCGTTCACAGTTCCACCAAGAATATATCAATGTCCCAGTTTTCCCACATTCAGGAGGGGAAAATTTGGAACAGAAAGTTTTGCAAAGATCAATGTAGGAAAATTACTTGTATGTTCTGTAAATAAAAAGCTTTAATTTAAAAAAAGAACGTTTTCCTGGGACACTGATACATTGTTGGTGGAACTGTGAATGGATCCAACCATTCTGGAGAGCAATTTGGAACCATGCTCAAAAAGTTATCAAACTGTGCATACCCTTTGACTCAGCAGTGTTTCTATTGGGCTTATAGCCCAAAGAGATCTTAAAGGAAGGAAAGGGACACACATGTGCAAGAATGTTTGTGGCAGCCCTTTTTGTAGTGGCTAGAAACTGGAAACTGAAGGGATGCCCATCAATTGGAGAGTGGCTGAATAAATTATGGTATATGAATGTCATGGAATATTATTGTTCTGTGAGAAACAGAACAGCAGGATGATTTCAGAGAGGAGCAGAACCAGGAGATCATTATACACAGCAACAACAATGCTATATGATGATCAGTTCTTATGGACATGGCTCTCTTCAATAATGAAATGTTTCAAATCAGTTCCAATTGTTCAGTAAAGAAAGCTATATACTCCCAGAGAGAGGGATGTGAAATGTGGACCACAACATAACATTTTCATGGTCTCTATCGATGTTTGCTTGCATTGTGTTTCCTTTCTCAGATTTTTTTTTCTTGTAGATACGATTTTTCTTGCACAACAATGTAAGTATGGAAATATGTATACAAATATTCGATTTGTCAAGTATTTTAACATAATTAACATGTAGTGGACTTCCTGCCATCTAGGGGCAGGGTGGGGACTGGGGGGGGGGGAATTTTGTAATGGAAAGCTTTGTAAGGGTCAATGTTGAAGAATTACCCATACATATGTTTTGAAAATAAAAAGCTTTAATAAAGAAAAAAATTAAAAAAAAAAAGAAAGTTTTCCCTGGTAGAATGGATGGCTGAGAACAATTAGTTCCAATGGCCATGAATGAAACAGAAGTTGTAATTAGGGCTTGGTGAGACATCAAAGACACCAAGGCTTCCAGGTCACTTGCAAGAACCTTGACTTTTGTCTTGTCACTCTAGTCTGATGACTCTGGAAGAGAGAGTGAGGCTGATGACTTTGTGAAACTGCCTCACTTAAATACGGCTCAAAAAAGAGTCAAGATATCATCCCCGATTATGTCACTGACCCTCTTCACAAATGAAGGACAAATTACAACAACTGAGAGCATAAAAGGGCAAAAAAAAAAAGAAGTTGGATTCTCACAGTTGGCACCTAAAGAGAATTTCCTCATCCTCTCTTTAAGATTGGATGATGATGAGTGGGATGATCAGTACAAAAAAGGCCCCTTGGTAGTGTCCCTCTGGCTTTCCTTCTGCCTCTCACAGTGCCCCTTTCTTTCCCTCCTCTGACCTCAAGTTCTTTTCTACCCATGCCATTCCAGAAATATGCAACAACCTCTCACTTTCCATCTGCCAAACTTATCTCTAGCCTGAAGCTCTCACCCTCTCTTCAATTCTGAATTTCTTGCTATCTGTGGAGGTGTTCCACATAGTCATAAAGCTGCCACTTAAAGCTGAAGTTTAAAAATAGAAGTCTTATCTCTCCGCCAGTGATAATATCATCTGTCCTGTCCCAGGGCTAACCATCCTAAAAGTTGTTTCTCTCTGTCTCTGTCTCTGTCTCTCTCTCTCCACCCCCTCTCCTGTCTACCTCTGAATCTGTCTCTCCTGTCTGCCTGTTTGTCTTTACCTCTGTCTCTCTCTGTCATCTCTGTGGATGTTTCTGTATCCATATGTTTATCTTTCTCTTTCTCCCTTCCTCTATTCCCCTCTGCTTCTGTCTGTTTTTCTGTCTCTTTTGTCCCTCTTTGTGTCTCTCTCTTCTCTTTCCTTCACCTCTATATGTCTCTCTTTCATTTTTATGTACCACAAACCCTCTAGAATCTTCTTCAATGATGTTTCCCAGAGGATCCATATTCAATGTCACTAACATTTGGATATTTCTCATAATTTCTTCCTCATACTTCTACCTCAGACAGCTCACAACATTTCAGTGGCTCTTGAAATCTAAGACAGATATATGTTATGGTTTTCAAGAAAATTAAAAGAAAGAAAAATAGCATGTTGTTGATCAAGATAAGTTTCCATCCTATTTCACATCTGAATGACTGGATAGGATGTATGTCCTATACACAAAAAGCTCTCTGGGAACTGAGGACACATCTATTGTCACTTAAGTCCTACAAGGGATGGCAGAAACTCTAGTGAACAATAATAGTTTTTCCTGTCCCGTTCATCTCTTTTCCTCGAGCTCAAGCTAGAGCAGGTTCTCTAACAGTTAAGAAGCCAAGGTATCGCCAGAGATCAATCCAGCATATTGTCTTCATTTCAAGTTATCCTAATAACAAAACAAGAAGATAAGAAGATAAAATACATGAGTACTGTTTCTGCCAGATTGCTGTTAGAATATTCACTGACACTTGGGATAGGAAGAGGATGTATCCCTCCTTTAATAATAATAATTAGGAGACTAGAGAAAGCTAGGTAGCAGAATGAATAGTCAGGAGAATCAGAGTTCAAATTTAGCCTCAGACACTTCCCAGCTGTGTGACTCTGGGCAAGCCACAACCCCGATTGCCTCCAAGGAAAAAAAAAAAACTAGCTAGCATTTAAATGGAGTTTAATGATTTAAAAAGCATTTTATAAATGTTATCTCGTATATTACATCAATTGTAGGTGCTATTATTATCCCTATTTGACAAATGAGGAAATTGAGGGTGAGAGAAGTTAAATGACTTGGCCAAATTTAAACAGCTAAAAAATATCTGAAGCAGGATTTGAACTGAGAACTTCCTAACTCCAACTTCAGCATTCTTTCCATCATAATAATTTGGGGAGCCAGCTTTATATATTAACTTAATCACTGAATGGGTACAGCCTCAATCAGACTTGTTGAAGACCTTAGCTTAGAAAGACCAAGGTCTCCCATTTCATCCAGGGCCATCTCTAGTCGTCCTAATCTCTATCTGGCCACTGGATCCAGATGGTTCTGGAGGACAAACTGAGGCAGTTCTTGCCCAGCCCTCCATCACTTAAATTCAATTCACTTATATGTCATGGCATCTCCTTCCTGATGTCATGATCCTCTTTGAGAACAAAGGTCAAATAACATTGTTAGTAGCTGGAGGATAGGGCCAGTATTGAGAGGTCTGGCAACAGGGCCTCAGAAAAGATATCAATTATCTAACTAGCCAAAGAACAGAAAATCAGGGCCTTTCTCCACCCTATCCCTGCTGGAGACACCTCATCTCTACCTGATCTTTCTCTTTGGGTTTCTTCTCCTACTCAAAGAGGAAAGGAGAAAAAAAGAGTTGGGGAAATTCACAGGAGAAGAAGGACTATATCATGTGCTTCTAGTAAATTAAAGCACTGAATTTTGCCAGGTGGTCTTCAGAATCTTCCTAAGACAATTCAGATGGAAGCGATTCAGTTTCCTGGGATAGCACTAATTCACTGTCCAGGTTTCACAGGCACACAACCATAAGGTCAGCACAACAGTTCTGTAGACCTTCAGTTTGGTGGTCAGTCTAATTAACCTCTCCTCTCCACACTTTCCTTTGGAGTCTCCCAAACACTGTGCTAGCTCTGGTAATGCATGTGTAAATCTCATTATCCATGTCGACATCCCTGGAAAGTATATTGCCAAGATAAATGAACTTATCCACAGTATTATGCATAGAATTTGTCCTAGTTGTTTTGGTTTCATTCAGTTTTTATAAGACATGCCATGAATTTAGCACTGGGTCTGGAGTAAGGAAGACCAGAGTTCAAATTTGATCTAAGGTATCTTAGATACATGATATATGTACATGACTGAACAACCATGGTAGGGGATGCTGAGACCAATGCTTGATATTTTTTGAATTGCCAGGCCTCAGATGACATCTGTTATTAAAGTACTCTTCCCTTTACTGTTACTTCTCATTTCTTACCTATTTCATCTAGGAGCAATATTTATTCAGTTGCATTGGTCCTTCTCCACCTACTTGTCATGCCCTTCCTTCTTCAGGTGTTGTCAATAAAGTCTTATTATTAGTCAATAAAGTCAAATAAAGTTTATAGGTTATAATCTTTGTGGTATATTCTCTTGGCACACAGGGTCCAGGTATCACCATGGAGATGGAGGGGATGAATGCCTGTGGGTGTAGATAAGAGATTTCTCATGTTGCTGCCTTAATTTTTTCGGAGTTTTACCTTGAAGTAAGGGACTTGTGAGAAAAAGAAGCAGGTGGGCAAGAAGATCGAGAGAGACAGAAGAGGTAAACAAAGTACGATATTGAGATGCCATGTATTATCAAAGAGAGTGCTAAAAATCCAGGAGAGCAAATTGGAGCAGCAAGGATGCTACAAACTAGTCCAAGGCAGAAACTGTTTTAAAGAAGCCATGAAGCTTTAGAGATTTTCATTTCCCTCTCTCCTTTACCCTTTCTTCCAAAGTTTATTGCATAGTAGGTCATTTACTTATTTTGAATTTTGTACTTCCTTCTGATTTGAGAAGGATCTTTGTTGTTGTTCAGGCATCTGTCATACCCGACTCTTCATGACTCCATTTGGCATTTTCCTGAACTGTCTGTTTCAACCTGAATCAGTCTCCAAAAAGTGAAGTTCCACCTTGAGGGATCAGGATAAAGGGGAATTGCATTGGCTTTTGTGCTTACATTTATTAACTCTTTATTTAATACAATTACACTGCTAACTAATTTTTGCTATTTCCTTTTCCAGATCATTTTACAAATAGGGAAACTGAGGCAAACAGATTTAATTGACTTGCCCAGAGTCACACAGCTTGTAAGTGTCTGAGGCTGGATTTGAACTCTCAAAAATGAGTCTTCCCTGGTACTCTATCCAGTCACCTAGCTCCTCACAAGAGGGATTTATTTTTGTTTTATCAGTCTACTTTATTTCAAAATCTGCAAATATGATAAGGCTGTATCAATAGATTTGTGAAACTATTTTTGCCACTTTATGGATGCTCTTAATTTCAGAGGAGATCTGGACTACTTTGTTGCCTGTGACTACTGGTTAAAGACTCAGATTTGACAAAGAAAAAATACTGATTTATTTTAGCAACATCCAAGAGCAGAGAAAGAATAGGATTAGCCACTCAATAAGCATTCACAAGCTAACTGGTTAAAAGTGAGTAAAAAGTAAGCATCTCAATCTCTTTTTTGATAGATTTGAAAGCAAGTCACCCAGGGAAACAGTAAGGCCTGGGGAAGCCCTATCCACCCAAAGGTGTCAATCAAGTCTTCCTACTTACCAACTCTGCAAACAGTTACTTTAGTCAGCAGTTTGATTTTATTAAAATAAAAAGATAAAATGTAAACATACAAGTCAATTGAAATCCCCTTCACCCTCATCCCTCAAGATGGAACCTCACTTTTTGGAGACTGATTCAAGTTGAAAAAGACAGTTCAGGAATTTAACACAAACCTTCCAACTGCTGCCCCCATTCTAGAAGGGAATGTCCAGCTTAATGGCTGGACATGAGATAGAGTGCCATTTTCATGGTGAAGGAATCCCTCTATCCTGCCCCTCTTGGCGCTCATCTGCTCATCTGGACAAGAATTCACCATTCTGCTGGGTGCACCAAGATCTAAAATACCTCTGCTGTTCTCACTATTCCTGTTCTAGGGAGTGGGGAGCTTCCATGCCTGGCACACAAGCAGTGTCAAGATAATGAAAGCGACCTTCCTCCCTGCTGTCACCTCTCTGTAACTTGTACATTGAAAGTCTACGCAACAAGGGACATCCCAAACCATCATGTCACCTAGGATCCCTGGGACATTTGTATTCACTGCCCTCAAACCCTCCTGAGAGATTCAGTGTAGGGAGAATAAGGGTGGGGACACATCTCGACACAGGTTGGCTATAATAAGTTAGGGAGGAAGGGTTGGAGGGCAGGGGGAGCCATAACAAGGTGGATGGCATAATCAAACTTTTTCCATTATACTTAAGATTCACCATGATTCTAAAGGCAATGAAAGAGATGTCCAACTAGACGAAATTATGAGAATTTGTCCTCTGCTATTAACTTGTTTTGTGACCTTGCCTCAAGATTCTCATCTGTAAAAATGAAAGGAAGATAGATAACAAAGTCTATCTCTTCCCAGTCAAAAACTTATATTTTGTTATAACCCTATGAAGACAAGAACTATACCACATATAAACTTAATATACTTTATAAACTTTATCACTCTCACCTTGGATCCACCAAGTATAATACTCTACACAAAAAAGGGGCTTAAGTAAATGCTTGTTGAATAAATATTGGAAATGCTGGTTGTTCCCTCCTCCCAAAAGGACTAGGATTGAGAAACAGCACTGGGGATCCAAAAAAGGGGGGGGGACAGTTTTTGCCTTCAAAAAGCTTTCAAACCTGTGAATGGGACAACTATATTGTGCTAGATCTTCACAAGATAAGGAGATAGGGATCGGGCTCGCCGTTTTCTGCTTCCTTGGTTCAGTAGACCTACGCCCAGGATGGACCAGAAAGATCCCCTGTGGAAATTCCGGGTCACACCTGTCATCCGTCAGGCATCTTCTATTAGGAAGATGGAGGAGGCGTGAAACCCTTTTTTCCGTATTTCTGTGAATAAACACCTGAATATGACTTACGCAGGCTCACTTGAAAAGGAGAGAAATATCTAGTCCTTAAGGCGCAATGGAAGCGGTGAAATCCGACATGCAAATACACCGCCTTTCTAGGCACTGGGGACAGCCCAACACTTGGGAGTGCGCAGCCTCTCAAATCCGCCCCCTCCCAGGCTCTGTCCTTGCGGGGTTTGGGCGGAGAAGTGAAGGGGTGGGGTCTGATGCCAGGAGGCGGAGCTGTGGTCTTGGCGGGCAAGGTACCTACTTTCAGCCTTAGAGACTGAGAAGGGGTAGGGCTTCGTCCCGAGGCGGGTGGAGGCGTGGCGATCTCAGTCTTTCTCCAATCGGAGAAGGAGGAGGGGCTACACCCTCCGGTTCCGGGGCGGAGCATGGGCTTGGCGGGTGGTGAGCAGCCAGAGGTGGTCCCGGCGCGCGCGCGGGTAGGTGAGTGGTTCCGGTGTAGGCCCCCGGTAGTTCTATGGGGTACAGCCTAGCCCGACCCGGCCCGTGGGCTCTGCCGCTCCTGGAGTCAGCGGAGCCGAGCCGGCGTGCGCCGGGAGCTAGCCCGGCCTAGCTAAGTCGGGTGTGAAGCGGCAGGCCGCGCGAGCGGAGCCGGGTCAGGCAAGGAACGAGATCAGGGTGGGACCGGGGAGACCCTTGAGCGTCTCGATGCCAGGATCATGTGGCTGACACCTTTGTAGCGCTTCTAGATTTGCAAAAATTAATAATAATTTTTAAAAATAACGTCTCCAAGGTGAAATGAATACTAGTCACACATAAAATCATAGTTGCAGAGCTGGAAGGGACCTTACGTTTCTCTAGTCCCACTTCGTTTTACCAGCGAGAAAATGAGGTCCAGAGAGGTGAAATGATGTGCCCAAGATAACGGTCAGTGACAGAATTTGAACCTAGGCTCTCCTCCATTACTTAATAGTATCCGAGACCGAATTCTTCCTGACCTCAAATCTAATGCTTTGTCTGCTTTACCATTCTGCCTCCTAGATCCCGGAGGACCAAAGTTTTCATCCTGGCTCTGACAGTAACTAGTTGTGTGCTCATGAGCAAGTTACTTAAATGCCTCTGAACCTCAGTTTACTCATCTGTAAAGAGTGAGAAAACCTCCCTCTCTTCGTCTTGATTCGCCAAGTCCTGAAGGAAGTGGTAGTTATAGGTTGAAGTTAGAAATGGACATGAGTGAAATATGTGCTAATAATACCAGCTAGATTTGACTTGAGCTAAGGAAAGAAGGCTTTTTATGAAGAAAAAAAAATTGATGAATGAAACTAGAAATGAGGGAAAGCCAGCTAGCTCATAGAAAGCCTTGAATGCTATACTAGGAATTCTTAGATATTTAAAGATGTAAGGAATCATAAGAATAATTTTTTTTCCAGGCCCTTCATTTTACAAATGAAGAACCCTAGCAGTTTTTATGTGGCTTGCTTAAGTATACTTAGAGTGAGAATTTTAGAACATGAAGGATTTGACAAAAATTGCTGGAAAAACTGGAAAATAACATGTCAGAAACTCAGCATAGACCTACATCTCACACCCCATACCTAAATAAAGTCAAAATGGATATATGATTTGGACATAAAGGAGGATACTATAAACAAATTAGGAGAACAAGGGATAATTTACCTATCAGATCCTTGAAGAAGGGAGAAATGTATGACCAAAGAAGAACTAGAGAGCATTATGAAAGGCAAACTGGACAATTCTGATTAAATTAAAAAAGGTTTTGCACAAACAGAACCAACAGAAATCAGATTAAAAAGGATGTGCAAAGCTGGGGGAAAAAATACAGTATTTCTGATAAAGGGTCATTTTTAAAATATATAAGAAGTGTGTCAAGTTTATAAGAATACAAGTCATTCCCCAATTGATAAATGATCAAAGGGTATGAACAGACAATTTTCAGATGATTAAATTAGTCATTTGTAATTATATGAAAAAATGCTCTAAATCATTGTTGATTAGAGAAATGCAAATTAAAATCAACACTGAGGTACCTATTTTCTTTCTCCTCTCAGATTGGCTAAGATGACAGGAAAAGATAAAGATAAATATTGGAGGGGATGTGGGGAAACTGGGACACTAATTCATTGTTGGTGGAGTTGTGAAATGATCCAACCATTCTGTAGAGCAATTTGGAATTATGCCCAAAGGGCTACAAAACTGTGCCTACTCTTTGACCCAGTAGTGCCATTACTGGGTCAGTATCCCAAGAAAATCATAAAAGAGGGAAAAGGACCCACATGTGCAAAAATGTTTGTAGCAGTTCTTTCTGTGGTAGCAAAAAAACTGGAAAAGGAATAGAAGCCCATCAATTGGGGAAGGACTAAATAAGTTGTGGTACATGAGAGTGATAGAATATTATTATTCTTTAAAAAATGATTAACGAAAACAATTTTTCTTAAATGATGAACAAGCTGATTATAGAAAAGCCTGGAAAGGTTTACATGAATGATGCTGAGCGGAAAAAAGCAGAATGAAGAATACATTGCACACAATAATAGCAAGAATGTGTGATGATCAACTATGAAAGGCTTGGTTCTTCTCAGTATTTCAGTGATCCAAAGAAATTCCTACAGACTTAGGACAGAATGCATCTGCATCCAGAAAAAGAACCAAGGAGACTGAATGTAAATCAGCACATGCTATGTTCACTTCTTTTTTCTGTGTTTTTATCTGTCTCATGGTTTCTCTTTTTTGCTCTGATTTTTCTCTCCCAAAATGATTCATAAAGCAATGCGTATTAAAAATAAATAAGCTTACTACCAAAAAAAGAACATGAAGGAGTTTTAGAAATATCTGGTCTAATTCCCTTATTTTATAGGGGAATTTATTTTATAAATGAGGATACTGAGGCCCAGAAAGATTAAGTCATTTTCCCAATCTCATAGATAATAAGTAGCATACCACATGAGGAACTAGATCTCAGGTCTCCTGCTTTCCAGTCTATTTCTCTTTCCAGGAATATATGTGATTATAATTAATGCCATCATTTTGTAAACTTGCATTGAGCCATGTTGAATCAAGTTAGGAAATAAAAAAGCTCTTGGCCCTGATATTTCCTTCATCAAGTGACAACAGAGACAAACATAGGTATCTTTATTGAATGACTGTCTTCATTCTTTCATTAGTACTCAATTCAGACAACTAGGTCAGACAATAATGGATAGAACACTATGTGTGGAGTCAAATTATTAATTCATTTGATAATGTTTATTGAATTTGATAATATTTATTTAATTGAATTTAAACACATACTAAGTGCAAGTGTACTGTCCTAAATACTTACAGTATAGTAGATACAAATGAAAAACAATGTCTCTACCCTCAAGAAACTGATAATTTTGCCAGATATATTTTACCCAATTTTAAGCTGGTTTTTCTTAGAAGTGAAGCTGTCTTTTTACCTCTTGTGTGCTTCCTTGAAACTGTGTATTAAGGCTAATGGGGGGTAGATATATACAGTATATACAGTAACCAATTTCTCCTTTATTTAGGTGGAGTGTTCCTAAGAGGAAAACCTCCTCCAGGACCTTGGCCATGTTTTCAGAGCAAGCTTCAAAGAGGGCCCACACACTTTTGTCCCCACCATCCACCGAGTCTTCCACCTTTGCTCGAGTACCTGTGACAACTTACACTAACTCTTCTCAACCTTTTCGTTTGGGGGAGAGAAGCTTTAGCCGACAATATGCCCACATCTATGCTACCCGCCTTATTCATATGACACCTCTCTTGGTGAACCGGGCTCAGCAGCGTTGGAGTGAGTGACAGAAATTTGGGGGGATTGTGGGAAACAGAAAAGACTTCTTAGAGGAGGTGGTATTTGAGCTAGTTAGGATTTCAGCAATTAAAGGTGAGGTTGGAAAAAGTGCACTCTAGCCATAGAAGTGTCATGAACAAAGAGGAAAATTCAGGATAAATTATGAGAATAACATCTTATCTAGATTGATTGTGGTATACTTTTTATGAAGACCAGTAGTATGAGGTAAGGGTGGAAGAAGAAACAGGAGCAAGATGATGTAGGACTTAAAGACCAGAACTAACTCTTACATGCTGATCCCACAGTCCAGTGTAGGGAGAGAGACAAGTAAAGCCAATGATGAACTGGAAGCATAGTAATATATCAAAAAACCAAAGTTACTTGAAAGATTAATGGGTTCACTAAGGCATGGGAAGATATGAGAGAAAAATGACTGGGAGTTTGTGGTCTGATCAGAGAATAGAATTCCAAAGTTTAGAATCTTAAATTGAGAGAAATCTTGAGTTCTGGATGTAGCTGGGCTGTTGGTGGCAGAAACTAAGCGGATGTCATGAAAGTAATGAGCTCAGAAAATTCTGGAAGATCAGGACATCAGGTGATTAACGTGAAAATTCAACTGATAAAGAAAGATGATGGCAGAGAACAAGAGGAGGGAGAGATTGGACCAGACAATCCAAGTTGGCCGTTGAGGAAATGGGAGAGTAACTTAGAAGTTAATAGGCATTTCAGTCTGACCTGAGAAGCTTGCCATTACTTATAACATTCTCAGTTACAAACTGATTTTTGGAACTTGGGCATAAGTTCTGGTCTTATATATGTTTATAATACTATCTTAAACATTTTATTATTTTTTTCAAACCTCATAATCCCCTCTCATTTTTTAAGAGGAAAAAAATTTTTAAGAAAGATGTTTTTTTCACAAATCTTTTCTGTTTTGACTTAGTCAAAGGTATAGTATTTTAAATTTGCCTCTAGCTCTAAACTTTGAGAAGCCCACATCATTAGTTCATCTGTCTTATAGTTCCATAGAGTACCATTGTTATTACTAGTATTAAGTTACTAGTTACCAAATTTTCTCTCTTTGTTATCTGCTCTCCACATTGAAAAGAGGGCATATCCTTGTTGTTTGAGACATTAGGATTGTTAGTGTTTTGTTGTGAGGCTCTCTGTCTTGAATGGCTCTCTTCTGTGGGTAAAAGTTGAGGGAGTTGTGACTCTTTCTATTGACTTTCCCTTAAACCTTCAGAAATGATGACCTCATCATTATTATCCACAGGCAGTGAAGTAAATGTAAGGAAGCTCTGTGAATTGCAGCCTGGGGAGAAATGTTGTGTGGTGGGGACTCTCTTCAAGTCCATGCAGCTTCAGCCTTCCATTCTTCGGGAAATCAGTGAAGAGGTAAACTTTTTACTTCACAGCCACAAATTTAACCTCCCTACCATGCTTCTGGGAAGGGAAAGCTAAAACTGGATGAATATGATTGGGAGGTTAGAACAAAGAGGGTATATCATAGGTCTGAAGGTCACTGAAGAAGGTTGTTCCTAGAAAGATACGAATAGGGGTAGCTAGGTGGCACAGTGGATAGAGCACCAGCCCTGAAGTCAGGAGGACCTGAGTTCAAATTTGGTCTCAGACACTTAACACTTCCTGGCTGTGTGACCCTGGGCAAGTCACTTAATCCCAATTGCCTCAGCAAAAGAAAAAAAAAAAAAGGAAAGAAAGAAAGATATGAATAAGTACAATTTTACCCCATGGAGGCCTCTCAGCACTTTGGATTTTACAAGTCGGGTTTTATGCATGGACACAGAAAGAATAGGCCTGGCATATAAAGGAACAATTGGTCTCTTAAATACAGGAAGAGAGGAACAAGGAAAAGTATAAAAGCTAAGTGGATTGGTACATTGGAGAACTTTAAGAAACATGAACTGTAGCAATTTTGATCCCCAAAAGCTCTCTGTGTTGATATTCCAGCATAATCTACTGCCCCAGCCTCCTCGGAGCAAATATATTCACCCAGATGATGAGCTGATTCTGGAAGATGAGTTACAACGCATCAGACTGGAAGGCACTATTGATGTGTCCAGATTGGTAACAGGTACATGGGGAAATGCATATGGCAGCTAGGTGGCGCCATAATTCATAGAGCGCCAGGCCTATAGTCAGGAAGACTCCTTCCTGAGAACCAGTCTGACCTCAGACACTCACTAGCTATGTGACCGTGACACTATGTGGTAAATCACTTAATCTGTTTGCCTCAGTTTCCTCATCTGTAAAGTGAACTAGAGGAGGAAATGGCAAACCGCTCTAGTTTCTTTGCAAGAAAACCCCAATCACAAAGATTAGACATGATTAAAAACAAACAAGAAAGGTTAAAGTATGTGCTTATTTTCTTACACTCATGAAGGGGATGGACATTGTGATTAAACCCAGTGGTGGCATATGGTACTCATCTAATGAAGGATTAGATTGTAAAATGAGACTTTTTTTTGCACATGCTCAGTACTAAAATCTGTTTTGCTTAATTATACATGTGTGGAACAAGGCTTTTATTTTGTTCTCAATTAGGGACGAGGAAGAGAAATTCAGAGTGGGAGGAAGAGCAAGTAGATTTTTGTGGATTGATTAAAAAAATAAACCAAGTATAGTCCCTATAAGGGACAGGAGAGATCTAAATAGATGTAGATGAAGAAGGAGGCTACCCTTCTTTTCTCCAATGGCACCATCACCAAGAAGGCCACAACTTGGAGTTCTCAGTGAAGAATTCCTCATTCTTAAGGGATAAAGGACGATTAGGATAGTATAGTCTTGACAATTTGGGGATCTGAGTTTAATGAGTACTTCCTTGCTGTGCTGCTCTGTGACAAGGAGAAGGTGGCTACACCTCTAGGCTCCTCCATCTAACTGTGGGACCCTGATCTACCCTGCTCTTCAGGAATCGTGCTGGCAGTGTTGGGTTCCGTGCAAGATGATGGCAAGTTCTTGGTAGAGGATCATTGCTTTGCAGACCTGCCACCTCAGATTCCTATGACAGTACCTGATGCAGACAGGTAAAGTTTCAAATGTTTTAATGTGAGGACCTGCTTTTAATTGCAGCTCTTAACTATCTTTTGACTCAAAGCCATGCTATACCTTTTAGTGTGGCTACTGCCTTAGAGGATAGAAAACCTTATTTTTTAGTACCAAGAACATCAATTATCTTGTTTTCCTGAAACATTCATTTATATAGTAGCCCTACCTATCTGTAACCTAGTTTGGGAATTTCCCCTGAAATTCTGCTGATGCCCCCTTCTCTTTGGGGGACCACCCAGAAGGACACTAAAAACAATTGACCTTCTCCTGCAGGTTTGTGCTGCTGGTATCTGGCCTAGGCTTGGGTGGATGCAGTGGTGAGAGCCTGCTGGGGACCCAGTTGATGGTAGATGTCGTGACAGGACAATTAGGCGATGAAGGAGAACAGAACAGTGCTGCCCACATTTCTCGGGTCATACTTGCTGGGAACTTACTCAGTCAGAATACACAAAGCAGAGACTCCATCAGTAAGGTATGGATCCTACCTTTTGGAATTCTCTTTGGACCCTATCCCAAAGACCTGGAACTTCTGCAAATTCTTGTTTTATGCCTTGGGGAGAGAAAGGGGAGAAGAAGGATCGTCTCTGTAATGAGTGAGTTTCTCTAGGGAATTTGGAATTAAAAGGATACAGATTTTAGTGATAAACTTTCTGGAGTGGCTGCTGTACCTTCTTTGTTTGGAACCCTTTTTTGTTTATCCATAGATTCTTTTTCTAGGATGCCTGGCCTAATTGTGTTATTAGGGAAATAGCATATATAATAGTATAAATTCTTTCCTTTTGTCAGCTTCCTTAGAAAGCTCAGATAGCAAGGCCTATTTGTTCTTTTTGGGGGGAATAATATTTTTTTCCCAATTAAATGTAAAAGCCATTCTAAACATTACTTTTTAAAAAATTTTGAATTCCAATTTCTCTCTCTCCCTTTTATCTCCCTTCCCTTATACAGAAAACAAATTGATATATGCCATATAGGTTTGCAATCATACAAAACATTTTCATATTAGTCATATTATGAAAGTAGACACAGATCAAAAAAAGAAAAAAACAGTGAAAAAATAGTATGCTTTTGGTCTATATCAGACTCCATCAGTTTTTTCTCTAAAGGTGACCAGTGGTACTTATTTTTGACGTAAGGCCCATCTTTCTCTTTTGAAGAGAGAGGTCTAACTAATGATGGTGAAGTCCACAGCACAGGATTCTTGGTTCTGTCTTTGATTGCCGAGTTCTACTCTGCACTTCCTGGCAGAGTAAAATTAAGAGGCTTGAGTGTAAGGTTCTGGGAAAAATTCTTTGATCCATACTTTATTTGGGGACTGACATTGACTATTGGGATTTCTGCTTCCAGGCTAAATATCTAACTAAGAAAACTCAGGCAGCTAGTGTGGAAGCCATCAAGATGTTGGATGAGATCCTACTACAACTGAGTGTAAGCATACCTGACACTGTAGCTATTCTTAGAAATCATTTCCTCAGAGCTAGAACTGGGCAACAAATGGCATGTATTCGGTGGGAATTTGAAATTTGGGATTAAAGATTTGGGGTGAATATTGACAAACATATTTTCCTGTTATTTTTGTGCTAGGCCTCAGTGCCTGTGGATGTGATGCCTGGTGAATTTGACCCAACAAACTACACACTACCTCAACAGCCACTTCATCCTTGCATGTTCCCACTGGCTTCTGCCTATTCCACACTGCAGCTGGTCACCAATCCCTACCAGGCCACCATTGATGGAGTCAGGTACTTCTGAGGTGTTTTGACTCTGATATGAAAACTTTTTCTAATTTTACTAGAGACTGAACTGTGAGGGTATAGTACATGTTTTAGTGGAAATTGCAAGTGAAGGTGGGAAGTGGTACTGGTGTTTGTAACTTTCTGATTCCACATCAGTCATAAGAGTCCAAAATGATCTTCATCCAACAGCTGGGTCTTCAGGGATCATATAAGCCTGTAAGGGTCACAAAAGACAAACTGCTACTATATCATACCCAAGGACAAAAAAATATTCTATTAGAATAGAACTAGCTTGAAATTTGCCCTACAGGTTCCTGGGGACATCGGGACAGAATGTGAGTGATATTTTCCGGTACAGCAGTATGGAGGATCATCTGGAGATCCTGGAGTGGACCCTCCGGGTGGGCCACATCAGCCCCACTGCACCTGACACTCTAGGTAATGAGACTCGTAGTTAGTTCAGAGGATTGAGAGCTTGGAAAAGATTAGGAAGGATTAGTGATTCTTTGGCATGGCCTGATAGTTCTTTTTGTCCTTTATGATAGTATATAGTACCTTTGTACTGTCCTGTTTGAATAGGGGAGCTGATTCCAGAAGCCAGTTCTGAAGCACCTGAGGTTTTTCTTTTATACAACCCAGGCCTGTTACAGAACTCAAGACCTAAAAGTTTAGGAACTTGAGGATCCTTAGAGATATAGATCTCTTCTCATCTGTCCCAAAGATTCATAAAATTGAAATGACACTTGAGACAATTTTTTCTCTTTATGTCTGTTTGCTCTTATGACCATTTTTTTTTCATGTATTTTTCCCTTTGCAGGATGTTACCCCTTCTACAAAACAGACCCATTCATCTTCCCTGAGTGCCCCCATGTCTACTTCTGTGGCAACACTCCGAAATTCTGCTCCAAAATCATTAGAGGTGAGTTCTATCTATGCCAAGGACACTAAAGGTCAGACTGCTACATGAGGGGATGGATCTTCATTGGGGCTAGTGTCTCATGTAGTCAGGAGCACACCTCGCACACCTCCCTCTGTCACTCTTGTCTTGGGATGGATTTCTTGTATTTGAGAACAGTGTGACATGATAGAAAGACTAGATTTGGGAGGCAGAAGACCTGGGCTCAAATTTCAGCTCTGCCACCCTGCCAGCTGCATGGTCTTAGGCAAATCTTTTAGCTTTTCTAAACTTCCCTTTCTTCATCTGTAAAATTCATTAATATGTCTGTTCTGCCTACTTCACAGAATTTTTACGAAGATGGAAGAATATCATGGTTGTATTTAGTTTTGCCAACTAAAATATCCTACAAATATAGGCTGGGGTTATTAACATTTGCTGCCCTAGAACTACCCCACCGTCTTCTTTCTGGAGATTAAGACTAGTTATGTTAGGATGAAGGTGCTTTCGGTCATTTCACTTACCAAGAGCTAATCTGGATCTATTTATTAATACCTGAAAATGCCCGGGGTCCAATGCTAGGTAGTTTCCTTGCTCTTTGGGGATTCTGATAAGTGATTATATAGTATGTGTTACATTATATATCGTGCTGATTATATCATTAATTCATAGTTTCCTATCTGCTATGGTTTTTCTACAATTAGTGGAGTTCCTAAAGGGCTCTGAGGAGTCCATCTAAATGGGTCCCAGTAGAAGGGAAAGCTTAGCTCCTCACTTAAAGATTGCCTACAAGAGTCTGCCTCCCTTTTTAGGCTTATTGGGATAGTTCAGGCATTTCAGGTGAGTCCCCATTTCTCCTCTCTTCGATCTCCGCAGGGCCTGAGGAACAAACAGTCTTGCTGGTTGCTGTTCCCAACTTCAGCACCACCCAGACTGCCTGCCTGGTGAACCTTCGGAACCTCGCCTGTCAGCCCATCAGCTTCTCTGGCTTCAGTGCTGAGGATGACGATGATCTAGGAGGAGGCCTGGATATGGGGTCCTGAGTTGGGAAGCTGGCAACTACATTCCCAGATGAACTGTGGCTATGATGTGACTTAGCTAAACTACATGTAAAGAGAAGTCTTGCCAGGGGACTCTTGTACAGGTAGAGCCTGGAGCTAAAAGGTCATCAGACTTCTTTCATGTCAGTGAACTGAGTGTATGTCAGGATGTTGGCAGCTTGTAACTCTGTAAATAAAACTTGGAAGATTTGCTTTCTGTCTATTATGTAATCTTGTCTTAAGCTCCTGAGGGCATCTTCAAGAATTGAGATTCAGACCTCCCTTTGGCCAAGGCACCTTCTCCAAAGAGAATAAACTAGTCTTTGGGGACAGATATTATGACTGAAGAGAGTTAAAGATTTTTCTCCATGAGCCTCCTTCTGAAATAGTATTCCCAATTCCTTCTCTGGGCCAGGAACAAAGGTAAGGAAATGTTTGTCATCAGAGCTTATTTTATTGGAATAGCAGGATGGTAAAGGGGATAGGGAGGTAGCTCCATTCTACTGCCTCTGCTTGCTCTGATCCCATCTCTCCTCACCCCAGGAGTCCATATTCTACAGCTAAGCCTGGAATGGAGACCAGATTACTGCCAGGGCAACTGGCAGACCTGTGGCCCCCTTACCCCTCATCTCTGGTGCTTGGTAGATTCACATTCTTTTCAGCCTAAAAGTGGGGAGAGCCAGCACCCTGGGGAAAGGCTGCTAGGAGAAAAACTGGGTGACTCCTAGCAGGGTTTGGACAGGGGCTCTGCCTTGTGCTCTCTGGAGGCTGCTGAGCTGGCACTGGCAGCCGGCTCTGGGTCAGTGGGTGTGCTGCAGTGGGTAGGGGCAGTGGTAGAAGCCAGGCCCTCAAAAGTCCCCAAAGTTCACAGTGTAGGTCTCGGCTGTGGTGAAGGGGAAGGCTGTGCCCGTGGCCAGCTCTTCTTCCTCTGGCTCCAGCTCTGCTTCTAACTCTGTGGCCAGTTCAGTCACCACCTCTGTGTAGGTCTCAGTCTCTGTGTCTATCTCCCAGGTAGGGGCAGTTGGAGGTTGGAGGCTCCAGGGCTCCAGGGTGGTGCTCTGGGCCATGGGGTAGGCAGATGACCAGCTGGCTGTGGGGCTGGGGGAGGGGCTGGCCGTGGCGTTGAGGCGGCGGAGGCGCATCTGCTCGCGCATCTTGATGCGGTGCAGCATACGACGGCGCTGCATGAAGCGCTCCCGGGGGGTCATGGGTCGAGAAGGATCGATGTGGGGAATGGGCCTGTTCCCATTCATTGCTAAGATCTCCCTGATGCGCTTCCAGTTGGAACGAGCCAGAATGAAGTTGCACTGAGTGGCACCGATGTCATAGTCCACGTTGCAGGTCTTGGAACTAGGAGTGTAGCCTTCTGCCCGGGCCGTCACTCGGTATTCACCTGGGTTAAGGATGCGCCAGTAATCGCCGCCGGCAGCTATGGAGGGGCACAAAAATGAGTCAGGAAACGTGGCGTTCTGCCTGCCCATGGTCAGCTAGGCCCTGAATCCCGAGCCCCGCCTGGCTACAGCATCAAGAATCGGTAACCTCACTGGCCCAGGCTTAGGGGAGAGGAGTTACCCTATCCCTATTACGGACACCTCAAGGGTAGACAGCAGAAGGGCTACTTCCCCTCGTTAGTGAGAACCTCAGAAGGGGATAAGAGCTGTCTCCCTGAGAAAGTCGGCCAGGAGGCAGGCAAAGGCAGAAAGGGCGTCCCACGCTCCACGTACCTGTTTTGACACCGTGGTTAATGCCGCTCACAGAGATGGTGGCGTTGGCAATGGGGATGCCCTGCTCATCCGTCACGACCCCTTTAATGCCTCGGTGCACCTGTGGGAAGGAGGCAGCCTTAGGCTTGACCCTGAAACGGCTGTGACTTCACGGAGGCCCACTGCTCCTTCTGCTTCAGCCTCGTGACGGTGCCCTGCCTTAATGGCCCAATCCCTGCCCCGGAGCTTCCCCCCAGAAGCTCCACTCCCTCCTCCCCTCTCTCCTCCCCTCCCCACTCCTTCCCTTGGAGGCCCACGCAGGCTCCCCTGCCCCACCTGCTCCATGAAGGTGAGCAGCGCTTCCTTGTTGTTCTCCCATTCTCGCGGCAGCTCACTCTGATGAGGGAACTTGTCACATCCCAGATAGATAGCGAGCTCCAGACAGTTGGTGTGTAAGTAACTAAAATCATTCATACCTGGGGCAGGGAGACAGACAGCCGTAACTTCCCGTGGCCCTGCTGCCCACTGCTGATGCTGCTTGTGCACAGACAGAGTCACGTGCTGAGGGGCTTAGCGGTCAGGCTGAAGTGGCCGGTGAGGGTGATAGGAAGACCCCTGCTCCCCTGGCAAGAAACGATGCCTTCCCAGTGGCCTTGGAGCAGGGGGCAGCAGCCACTTTGTAGTGGTGAGTCCAGAAACTTTGATGTGAATTAGGTACCCCTGGAAGACCCTGCCTGGTCTGGAATGGCTTTGGAAGAGCAGGTCCCTCTGGAGTAAAAGAATAGCCCCCTAACACCTCCAGAAACAGGGAAAAAAGCCTAGAAAGGAGTGGCCATGCAGCTTGTCTGTCCTGTGCAGTTTAAAGCTGTCTTTGAGACAGTGGCAAAGGTCTAAGGAAAAGGTAGGGGTAACACCTCATACCCAACACCTCTTAGCTCTTTGTCACTGAGATTCACCCAAAGATTTAGTGTGAAATGTTCTAGAGGATTAAAACGGGGTTCGTCCCCATCACGCGCTGACTCCCAGCCCCAGGACAGCCACCTAGCTGGAGGGCGTTGGATGTGTGGATGGAGGCTGCGGGATAGTCCCTTTCTTTCTCCACCATGCCCTGCTCCCTCTTCCTCCTGCCAGACTTACTTCCTGCTCTTGGGTTCCACTTGGCACCATTGACAATGCCCATGCCATTTGTGTAGTCCTGTGCTTGGCAGCCTCCACGGTAGCTTTCGGTCATGGTGAGGTGGGCTGAGGAGTAGGCAATGGCAAGCCACCGGAAAATGGCATGGTCTGGTGTCTCCTGAATCTCGGATGCTTCCTCCTCCTCCTCCCCGCGGGCAGCTGCCATTGCTGCCGCCATCAGCTGTTCCTGACTGGGGGTCCGGGCTTTATCGTAGGGGTAGGACACCAGCCGTTCACCCCCATTCAGGTTAGCGCCCAAGACAAAGGGATTTTTCTCCATCCAAGCAATGATGGCACGGACCTCCACGGCTATCTGTGGGGTACGGGGGCAAGTGAAAGCAGCGCTTGAGTGGTGGAGAAATGGTCCACAGGAGATCTAGCCACTGGCCATTATAGCCGAGCTGAGCATGGAAACAAGCACGGGATGCACCCCTTTTGGTGTCCGACTCGTCCCCTTGGGTCCCCACAAAACGAAAGGGACAGTCTCTCAGTAACCCCTGACACCAGAAGCTTTGTACCATGGAACCAAGGCTACTCCTCCCTCCCCTGCACCCTCAGAGCAGGATGGGGAAGGAACTGCAGCATCCCTGGCTCTGTTCTGCTCTGAAGGAGGGACTCACCGTGGCGTCAGCACCAAGGTAGCGGTCTGGGATGGGCAAGTTGTTGTTGGGCACCCGATGGGGGACCCACTTCCTCTCCTCAGCACCCCACAGCACTGTGTTGATATCCGGAAAGTTCTCAGAGATGTCAAAGCCCTCCTCAGTCCACAGGCCCAAGGCCCAGTTTCCAAATTCAGAGCCCTGAAAGGAACCAACCTTGGTCAGTGATTGCAGTCCTTGCCTCTCTGTCCCCCTGTCCTTCTGTCCCTGATCTTAACTCTTGTAACAGATTTTTCTCTCTCCCCCTCCCTCCCTCTCTCTCACACACCCCCACATCCCACCTCCCTAAATTGCTTGACCCTTGATCCCCCAAGCCCACCCACCATCTGGGCAGCAATCTCATAACCATCAGGGTTGAGCGAGGGCACCAGGTGGATCCTGGTGTCATGAACAAGACTTCGTATCCGGGGGTTTCCATCCCTGTACTCCCGGCACATATACTGCATTAGCAACAGCAGTAACTCCCGGCCCAGAACCTCGTTGCCATGGATACCTGCTGTATAGCGAAATTCAGGTTCCCCTGTGATAGACATGAAGATGGGGAGACAGTCAGCAGAAGCACCAGTCCACCCAAAGGGCTCCAAAGGCAGTGTGCCATAGCAAAACAGCAAATGAAAACAAGTGAAATTAAAAAGTCCAAAAACCTGAATTCCAATCCTGGGGTCTACCACTCATTTGTGTGGTCTTGGGCAAGTCACAGACTCTCTGAACCTGTCTCTTCATCTGTAAAAATAGGAATGATGATTTCTGCCCTGCCTTTCTGAGAGGCTCATGGTGAGGATCCATCCAAAAGTGTGCAAGAACGCTTTTTAAACCATCAGGTATTTTATAAAAGTCGGGTATTGTTTTAAGGGGAAGTGGGATGTAAGGAAAAATATCCTGAATAAGTCGGTTTTCTACCCAGACAGGGAGAGGGCTTGGGAATATTATTCCATCATTATATCAGAGGAGCTCATGGCATCATTTATTTTAGCTTGACTTGGACATGGTTAGAAGAGAGGGCTTCCATTATTGGGGTGGCTTGTGGTATATGAAAAAAAAATGAGTGAAGCCGTTGATAAAAGAAAAAACACATAATTCAGAAACCATGGCATCAAGGAAATCATAAAAAAGGGAAAAGGACACACGTGTAATAGCAAAGAATTGTAAAATGAGTAAATGTCCATTAATCTGGGAATGGCTGAACAAGTTGTGATATATGAAGATAATGGAATATTATTATTCTATTAAAAAGTGATGAACAAGCTGATTTTAGAAAGACCTGGAAAGATTTATATGAACTGATGTTGAACAAAACAAGAAGAACCAGAAATAGGTTTAATAATAAGATATTCTAATAGTAGGAATAAATAAATAAGAAACCTTGATGTCAGAGGCCCTTGGTTCTGCTATTTGCTAGCTATATGACTCTGGATGAGTCACTTCACCTGAGCCCGTTTCCTCATATCTAAAATCAATATAATAGCTGTACCACCTACCTCACAGAATTGTGATGAAGAAAGCTCTTTGTAAATCACCAAGTTATGATGTGTATAGATACATATGTACATATAATATATACACATGTATACATATACATATGTAAGTAAAAATGCAAGATGTCCCTAAAGTCAGTGCAGTTTGGAGAAACTTTTCTAGACAGAGAGAGAGGGAGGGAGAGGGAATATACAAATATATAAGGATATGGGAGGCAGTATGGTATAGTAGATAGAGATTTGACCTTGAGCCAAGAAGCCCTGAATTCAAATCATTCCTCTGACTGGACAAATCACTTCACCTCCCAATGACCCCAGGTTGGGTGAAGTAGGTTCCTTAAGGCCAAAATTTGCAGGGCAAAAGTTGATGGATATTCCCAGAGGAAGTTAATGCATTAGTAAACCAGTGAAATCACAGATCTGGACTAAAAACAGTATGTGGGAAGCTAAGTGATTAGAGTCAGAAGAATCTGAGTTCAAATCTAGCCCAGACACACTAGCTGTGTGACCTTGGGCAAGTCACTTAATTCCAATTGCTTTGAAGAAAGAGAGGGGATGTGAGTGGGGGTGGATTGGAGAGAATTATGTTTAATAAAAGATTTGGATAAAGGGATATATGGCATTCTTCTCAAAGACAGCTTGGACTTATTTTGCTGGGTTCCCAAAAGGGAAAACAGTAGGCTCTGGCCCCATGCATAGCAGGACATATTTCCTAACAATTATAGAAAAGTGATGAGTTCCCCATCACTGATAGTTTCCACTATCCCTGGAGGGGCTAAAGGACCACCCGTTAGAAATGCACAGATTGGACTCAGTGGCTTCAGAGGGTCTTTCCCATTCTAAGATATTCTGACTTTAGGATGTTCATGTGAACTGCATTTACTGCTAGAAAATGATATCTCTCTGGAGAACTGGCGAATCAGCATTCAAGCCAGCCAGCATCTGTCCCTTCCCAGTGTTGCCTCCAGAGGGCACTCATGGTCTGATGTCGATGGATGCTGAGGGTTTCTTCTGTGAGATGGATGGAAGGCTCTGGTCCCCATCCAGCCCTGTGCTCACCCAGCTCATGTTCCCCAGGGTTGTCAGATATCTCCATGGCATAGATCTTCAGTCCCTTGGAGCTCTTGCCTAGACTGTAGGTGCGTGTGATGGTGGGGCATTCCTCATTCACTACCTTCATTAACTGGGCAGGAAAGAGAGAACAAGAATCACATCACTACCCCCCATCTACCCACCCAATGTAACCAGGTTTAGTCCTGTCCCTCCCTTCCCAGCCTAAGGACACCCCCACTTCCACCTCCCTAAGGGTCTACCACTAAAATGTACCCTTTCAGATGAGTTCACCTGTCCTGAACTATGGTCCCCATTACTCAGGGCTTAGGATTCACACTAAACACAGTGATATCCATGTTAAGTGCCCCCTAAAATAGTGCCTTGCATCCCAGTTTGAACCAGAGTTTCCTAGAGTGACCCCCAAGGAAAGAAGGGGGTGAAGGGAATATGCATATGCCCACAATGCCAACCTGAGGAACCCTTAGGACATCAGTGTCCCTGGCAGCATCTCTCCCTTTCTCCCATCATCCAACCCAAGGCTTAGTGTTGGGAAGGAAACTTCAGTAGTTCCCCGTGACCACATGGGGGACCCCTGAGCAGCTGGTCATCGGGGTCTCTCAGAGCTCACAGCTATTTGCACCAGAGAAGGGTTAGAAAGAGGGCATCATGGTAGGGATGCAAAAAACTAGGATTCATTCATCTGGGGCCCAGAGAGCTATGGAGATGGGAGGAAGGGATATGGGAAGGTAAAAATCCCCACCTGCCTCATGTCCTTGTAACTGTGGTGGCGGAAATCCAAGTTGTCTGTGGTCGTGACCTCATTATGAGTGTAGTAACTATGGATGGCTGCAGAGGAAAGAAGGTCTTGAAGCATCCCCACTACTCCTGAATTCCCTCCACCTCTCAGTCTAAATCCCACCTCTTGACATTTGCTATGGGACTTGACTGTAGACATGTCACTCAGCCACTTATCTAGCTCCTTTATCTATAAAATTTCCATAATAATAACTCCTGTACAAGCAGAGCCCAAATGAGAATGTATATACACCACTTTGCAGACCTTAACTGCTCTGTTGTTGGTATTAGAGCCACAGAATATTTAGGGTTGGAAGTAATCTAAATTGATTTCTTCTGAAAACCTCAATGCCTATTACTCAAACAGGGACCTGCTGACCCAAAGAGAAATGGAGTTCTGCTGCCCCAAGACCATGCTCACCAGTCAGAGGACAGCCCAGTACCTCCAGCCTCATACAGAGGCTGCCATTCCAGGTGAGTGGGTAGATGCGGATGAAACGGGCCACAACAGGCTCCGGGAATTCACTCAGCACAGGAGTGTCCTTGTCCACATTTCCATGAAAGGTCTGGGGAGAAATCTGGCTCTTAGCAATCAAAGCTTCTTCCCAATAACCAGCCCTGGCTCTCCCACCATCCACCTCGCAGCTACCCGGAGGGAGAGATGGGATCAGGGGAGCTGGGAGCCCAGGCACTCGGTTTGAGAAGGTCCCAAAAGTGGCACAGGGAGGGGGGAGAGGAAAGATCTCGGCACACAGAAACACCCACCATCTCCTCATAGCCGTTGGTGTACATCACCCAGTTCTGGCTGTCATTGCTGAAACCCACGAAGAAGGTGGTGACAAAATCATCGCTGTGTAAATAGGAGGCAAATTCCCAGTTAGAAGCTGTCCACACTCTGGGTTTCCAGAGGACTTGATTTCCCCTAAGCCCAACCTGAGCCTTCCATCCTCTCTGGTTCCTGACACCAGAAGAAAATGCCGTGGCTAACAAGTTCCACTGAGAGAGGTGACTCTCCTTTAATCTTTACAGGCTTCCCTGGGTCCCCTGGGTAGCTTAAGCCAAGCCCTAGAGTTCAACAACTGGCAAGTGGTGTAGTGGGAAGAGTACAAGTAGAATCAGAGGACCTGAGTTCTAATCCTGGGTCTTCCACATACTGCCTGTAATCTGGGGTAAGCCATTTGATTTTTCAACATCTGTTTCTTCATTTGCGCAATGAAGAGCTCAGATGAGTCAATCTCTAAGACTCCTTTTCAGTTATAAGTGTATATAAACTCTTGAGTCTAATTGGGCTACTAACTTCTTGACTGGCTTATCTTCTGGCCTTAAAGCTTTTTAAACTGTGGCTTGCGACCCTGTGTGGGATCTTAAAACAGAATGTGGAATATGAAATTATGATTTATTATCAGTAAATGTTTGATTTGTATACCTATTTTATATGCCTATATACCTGGGGTCACATAAAAATTTCTCGGGTGAAAAGGAGTGATGAGTGGAGAAAGTTTAAGAAATCCTGTTCTACTGTATCCAATGCTCTCCATTCTATTCCATGGTAAAGAAAGACATAATACCCATTACCACCTCTGCCCTGTGGCAGTTATAAGTCTATATAAACTTCTCAGAATCTAATTGGGTTAATGACTTCTTGACTGACTTATTTTCTATTTTAAAGCTTTTAAACTGTGGGTTGTGACCCCATGTGGGATCTTGTATCAGAGGGTGGGGTATTATGAAAAATTATGTGGGATATTATGTGAAATTATGATTTATTGTCAGTAAGTGTTTGATTTGTATACCTGTTTTATATACTTATACACCTGGGGTCACATAAAAATTTCTCGGGTGAAAAGGAGTGATGAGTGGAAAATTTTAAGAAGCCCTGCTCAACCTTGCCCAGTGCTCTCCATTCTATTCTATGGTACAAGAAGAAATAGTACCCATTACCACCTCTGCCCTGTGGCTACATCTTAATGCACTTCAGGCCTATAAAGACACTCAGGCTCAGGGTTAGGGTCAATGGACAGATGGGAAAACTGAGGCTACGGCTAGAAATCTACCAGTACAGCTTGCTTCTTATGGTGGGGAGAAGGATGGAATCAGAAGCATTCAAGATTCCTCATTTGCACCCCGAACCACAGGGCACTCCCACCCCCCTTCCCTGACTGACTGTCTGGACACGTACTGGATGGTGGAGTCCCGGCCCTGGGTGATGACCCCAGTGAATTTGGTGTTCCTTCTTGTGTCCACCTCCAGCCACTGAACTTGGGTGTCATCTTCAGCACACCAGGCCCCATCATAGTAGTCATCCTCATTGGAGCCTGCCTGTCCAGGGAGCCAGGGGCATGGCCTGAGCATGGGGGAGCAACCCCGACCCCCGAGCCACCATGGGGATGTGACCCCGACTCCGGACCCCCGATGGGGATAAAGAGCAGGGTGTGGAGGGGGCAGGGAGCAGTGGAAAGGGTGGCAAAGATTCCCAGTGAGAAGGTGGGGAGGAGAACTTTCAGCCAGACCAGGCTAAGGCCCAGGGAAAGGGGGAGCCTGGGCCCAAGGACTACACCTGTATGTTGAGCCTCCCACGCTGGGCGCCCAGGCCATGTCTTAGCATGGAGGAGGCCCGGATCTGGTTGTCTTCAATTCGGTGGGATTCCATCCCAATTGGAGGGCACTCTAAAAAGGAACATAGCCCCCTCATCCTGTGGTCTTCTCCCCTTTCCTTTACCCACCTTTTCCTGGGATGGATCCCCAGGGCTAGCTGATGCCCTCCTGCTCCCCAGAAAAGGAGAGCCCTTGGGCCAGCCCCCCCAAGCTTGGACAGCCAGACTCTGGCCTGCTGCGTAGCACAGGCCCTCGCCCCCTCCCAGGCTAGCTCCGGGTCACTCACTCTCTTTTTCCACTGGGCTCCATTCCTCTTCTGTTTCCCAGGGTTTCTTGGGCTTCCCTAAAGGAAAGGTAGGTGAGAGCAAAGCAAGCACGGGCTTAGGAGGGAGCTCGATGTCTTCATAGCTGAGCTGGGAGCAGCTCCCTGTTCTTCCCTCTCCCATCACCTTATGAAACACACACAACACACACACACACACACACACACACACACACACACACACACACACACACACAC
>JAJPUD010015324.1:0-37788 GCA_023553655.1 Myrmecobius fasciatus
AGAGAGAGAGAGAAAGAACAATTTTCCTGTTTGTAAGGAATTACATGTGATACCAGACTGTGAACTGTAGATGGCATTGTAACACTTTATCAGTTTATTCTGCATGAAAAAAGAGTTGTAAAAATTGTGAAATACATTATAATAATAATCTAAGCCTTTGTACACAAAATGGTAAAAATGATTAATTCTGAAAATATTCTTCAAACTTACTCTTGATATGGAACACTCCCAGATCACTGATTGTTTAAATGAATATCAGTTTTTCAAAATATATTTACCTCTATCTTTTGTTTTTTTGTATCTTCTAAATCTACCTCCACCCCATGTCTCTCTTTTTCTCACCCTCCCAGAGAACCATCTCACACTACAAATAAATTTCAAAAAGAAAGGAAAAAGAGGAAGAGAAAAAAACCAGCAAAAGTGATTAATACATTTTTCTAAAAATCTGTCAATATATGCTATGTTCCACACTTATGGAAAATACCTCCCTCCACAAATGAACTGGCATCTGTTTGAGAGTAAGTTGTCCTTTGTTGTTTTCTAACCTTTATTTTCAGTTATTTTGTGGTCGTTCCCATTTACATTGTTGTCATTGTGTACATTGTTTTCTTGTTTGGCTTCGTTTTGTATCAGTTCGTTTAAGTCTTTCTGTGCCTCTCTACATCCATCATATTCATTGTTTCTTAGAGTCAGAAACATAATATTTCTAAACCACAATTTGGTCAGCCATTCCTCCCAGCCCCGGCAATGTACTTTTATTTCCAGCAATAGCTGCCCCAAAGTGCTCTTGTAGTATTTGGGGGCATATGCAAGGCCCTTCTTATGTTCATTACTGACCTTCTTGGGGTATGGGCCTGTTGGTAAAATTTCTCTGGATCCCTTCTTAGTTGTTTGGTTTCAGATGATCACCATTCCAGTTTGCCTCTCTCAATAGCATCTTCTCCAGCCCCATAATCTTGTGTTAATTCCTCAGTGTTTAGCATACACCCACCCGGTTATGCTCTTCTGAACCCTTGCTATTAATTACAAACCCCATTTTCCATCTCCTCTTAGTCTGCTCCCATCCCCTTTGAGGCATGCCCCTCCTCACAATACCAAGCCCCCCTCAGAATTTCTCCTCCCCTTCCACTATGCTCTCCCATAGGCCCGCTTCCTAGTGAACAAACTGACTTTCATCTTAAACTTTTTTCTTTCCCATCCCTCCCATATCTCTGAGCCACAACTCCTCCTAAGAACACAGCATTCCTGGTTGCCCTTTTCAGTACAAGTTGAACTTGTACTTATCTCCCTGGGTCACTGCAGGGGAGTCGTAACCTTCTTTCCTGTTCATTTCTTCCCATACCACCACCACATCCTCTCTTCTCTAACATCTTGCCCATTATAATTCTCATTATTTCAGTAATGTTCATTATCTACTGACTGCTCAAATCCATACTTGATCTGACCAACTCACTAGTTCTAGATCTCTTCCCCTTTCATGGTTAAACTCTAGAAGAAAGTCCACTGCACTTCCTGCCTCTATTTCCTCTCCCCTCAACTCTGACTTCCAGCTTTAGTCATTCAACTGAAACTGCTCTCTCCAAAGAGGACCAAAGATCTCTTAATTGACCAAACTTATGACCTTTTCTCTCTTTTCATCCAGCATCCTCTGCAGCCTTTTACACTGTTGATCATCCTCTTGTGCTTACTCTCTTCTCTAGGTTTTCATATCACCATTCTCCTGGTTCTGACCTCCTACCTATCTGACTTCCCCTCCTCAGTGTCTTTGATGGATTTTCATTCGGGTCACATCCACTGACCATGGGTCTCCCCTGAGACTCATACCTTCTTCTGTGTTTCTTCTATACTCCCTCATGGATTCAATGATCACTTCTCTGCACATGATAACCATATCAGTTTACCCAGTTGTAAACTCTTTCTTAACGTAGTCTCTTCTCATCAGCTACCTTTTGGACATCCTAACTGGATGTCCTGTAGATGTTTTAAACTCACACAGTCCAAAACAGAACTCACAGTCTTGCTCCCTAATCGCTTCCCTCTTCTGAACTTTCCCATTTCTGCATCACCTTCCCAGATACACAGACTTGCAATCCAAGTGTCATTCTCAAATCCTCACTCCCCCTAATATCCAATGTGTTCGCAAGTCCCATCAATTCTACCTTCACAACATTTCCTGTAGATATTCCCTTCTCTTCGTTGATGTATCTGAATTTCGGTGTGGGCCCTCACCAGCTCACATCTGAACTCTTGTGATGGCCTTCTGGTTGGTCTCCCCATCTCTAGTCTATCCTTTACTCAGTTGCCAAAGTCATCTTATTAAAAATGCATTTTCTGACTATTTTACTCTCCCTTCCCCAATCCCAACTCAGTAAACTTCAGTAGCTCCCTGTTACCTTCAGCATCAAATATAAAATCATCTCTTTTGCCATAGAAAGCCCTTCGCAACCTGGCCCTTTCCTATCCATCCGGTCTTCTTACTCTTTACTGACCTACACATATTCTGGAAACTAGCAATACTGGCTTTGCTGTTCCTCCCCCACAATGCTCCTAACTAGCTGTGTCTTTTTCCTGGCTGTTTCTCTTTTCCTGGAATATTCTACCTCTTCACTTCTGCTTCTTAGCTTCACTAGCATCCTTCAAAATCTTCACCCTTGAACTTATTCCATCCTCTCTTCTCTAACACATTGCCCATTATAATTTTCATTCTTTCACTAATGTTCAGTCTCTATCTGCTGACTGCTCAAATTCACACTTGATCTGACTAGCCCACTAGTGCCAAATTGCACCTCTGAATGAAGTCTTTCCCAGTTTCCCTCAATGCTGACATCTTTTCTCTGTGATAGCCCCACATCTATCTTGTGTGTTCCTTGTTGTATGATACAAGTGTCAAAAAGGAAGATAGTTCTGGTCCTCTAGGAGCTTCCAATCTCATGGAAAAAGACAGTACACCAAAGGAAGCTGGGAAGATGGAAAAGAACACCAGAGGGATCCCAGAGCATGGATAGGGGGAAGTCCATCATGCTTCTTCTTTGGCATCATAGGTAGGATCTTAGATGTTGTGTTGGAATGAGCCTGAGAGATCTCAGCCAATCATATTAATGTGAAACACCCTTGGTGCTTTGCTAAGTACAGGCTCTGAAAAGATGAGGTTAATCTTGCTTAACCTTCAGTAATGGGAAGTGGTGGAGCCAAGATTTCCATCCAGTTCCCTTTCCACCACACGGGTATATTGTATTTGATCTATTCCACCTGGTTTTATGGCATCATTCGCACACAAGCAAACACTGCTCTGAGGACCAACCAGAGGACTTCCAATTTCCTGTATAAGTGGGTCACCTCACTTTTTCACTTTCAAGTAGGTTGTTGCAGAATCCTGCAGGAATAGCCTTAAACCTTTCCCTCCCTGGGCCTCCTTAGAGGATGAAAGCCAGTTGCATTGGGTGGGAAGCCAAGCCAACAATTTTGCATATTCTTGTCTTCTTTGAAGTTGTCCTCTGGTGAGGTGTCTGTTGGGAATAGAGCAAAGTAAGAAGACCACTGCCTTTGGCGCCAGCTTAAGGCTCACACTGGGGCTCTGTGATGTTGGGCAGATCACTTCAGTTTGCTCAGCTAGAAAATGAGGATGGGCATGGGGGAGCAGTTTGGACTAGACGGTCTCCCAGCTTCTTGCAGCTCTGAATCCTCTGATGTTTGTGCTACCTCAGCCTTAAAGGACGAACAATGGGCGTTTGACATTTACATGGCACACGTTAAAAAAAACCATACGAAATTGGAGTTTTTCCCTAGCCCTGGGGCATTGTAAAAAATATCTAATTACCACCTAGTGCATTATATATCTTCACTAATAGGTCTGGGACATAAGTGTGCCACTCCCAGTGTGGGGGCCAGGGATGGGGAGAGGATTTGTTTAAAAGAATGAGATGTTTTCCTTCATGGGAGCTATAATAATACAAGTTTGGTACTGATAAATATTGTCCTTTCCAAGCACTTTTTAAGAAATATTGATGGTTTGAAACACCAGCTCAGGATGAGGTGGATATATTTCAATTTAAATGGTTCCCTCTCCAGCCATCTCCTTCACTCTGGGAAGCAGTCCAATTCCGACAATCTCTTGTGTTTCTGGGGTGTGGAATCTTTCATTCCAGGAGCGTCAAAGCAATCCTGAGGGGCTCTTAAAGAAGGACAGGAGCCTGGGAGGGAGACTTCAAAATGTTGGCAAGTAGACAAATAAAATACCCTTCAGTTTTAAATGAATGGAAAATATTGTGAAACTATGTCTCCTAGATGATTCCCAATGTGTAATTTCAAAAACATTGGCCAGTGCTCACAAAGAAAGGGCTGTGCTTACCCCTAACCTCCAAATAATAAGTATTCAAAATATCCTTTTCATGAAGATTCTCATTCATAAATTAAGACGTCCTCTTTATTAGCTAAACAACATTTGAATATCTTGAAAAAAAACTTTCCCTATTCATCGTCTTTTACATGAAATAATTGAAATGATTATTTTCCATTTATAACTTAAAAAGTCTTTAGTTAAGAGATTTTTTGGGGGGGAGTTAGAGATACACTTTTCTAAAAAGCTCATTTGGGACATGAATGTATGGATGGTAATTAAGGATTTATTTTTATTCAGAGTAGAAAGCAAAGGGAAAAGCTGTGTCCTCTCCTACTTGCCTCGTTTTCTTTCTTGGCTTCCCTCTCCCATGATACCCATGGGACTTTCTTCACCTTCTATTGTAGAAAGTAGATTGATTAGGACTTTCTCACACTATCTGGATGTTAATCTCCCATTGGTCCAAGAGGCAGATGCCCAGAGAGAGAAATAGGGGAAAAAAAGCCTTTTTCTTCTAGAATGTTCTTTCTCAGTGGCATCCTTTGCCCTAGGGATTTAGAACCCTTGTTTTCAGCCAGATTCTCATAATCTAGGAACCGTGCTATTATGGATAGAGCACTGGATCGTGAGACGAGGCACCTCACTTCACATCCAGGCTCCCACGCTTCCTATCTGTGTAACTATTGGCAAATCGCTTTCATCATCTGTCAAAGGGGATGGTGCTACCTACCTCTCTTGTATTGTGGTGGGACAAGTGCTTTATAGGCCTTAAAGTATTATATAAATGTGAGCTGTTATTCTTTAATAAGTCTTTGCTGCTGAAAATGTGTGTAGAGAGAATCCCATTATGGGAGTTCACTAAAATCAGGGCGGTAAACCTATATCCCTGCTTTGATCACGGTTACTTTGTTGTATAGCTGGACTTTTAAAAGGGCCTGAAAGCTGTGGACATGGAGAGAAGAATCGTTTTCTAATATCTGGGGATGGAACTGGCAACTTATTAAATCAAACCAACTTTCAGTTCTGCCAAAACTGCAGGCTTATTAGATATAGCCTAGGGATGTCAATAAGGGTGATTTCCTACATTAGGTGATCTGGAGTTGTTTGTATTTGAGGAGGGTTATTTGCCTAGTGTTCCTAACCTCTGGTAAGGAACTGAAGAACAGGTGGGGTGACTGATCCCTGAACAGTTAGGGAAGGACACTCCACCCTATGATACCTCAGGGGTATTGGAAGGATTCCAGAACTGGAAGAGACAAGTTACTTGAATGTAGATAGGGTCAGTGACCTGCATGCCCTTTCCTCATAATCAAGTCAGTATACAAGATTCCAGGAGAGGGGTACCTCTTGCTTTTGGATAGACAAAAAGACCTTGAATTTTACATGCTCAGCCTGGGACCCCTACAGATGATCAAAGTGCAGTTCAGTGAACTGCATTGGAAGCCTACAGGGGGTGGTGGTAGAATCCTTTGCTAGGAATCATATATTCTGCTGAAAAAGAGGTAATTCTAGTTGTGTTCCTGTTAATCACAAGAACTCTAGGGAAGAGTTGCAAGCTTTTGGAAGGCGAAAGAAGGCAAAAGACTGGGTGAAATCCAAGACCACCAGCAGAGGCTAATTGTACTGATTCCCATCAGAGCAGCTTCAGGATGGATGTACCATTGGGCCAGGTGGACAGGGTGCTGAATTTGGAATTGGCGGGCATGGATGGAACTCCTCACCCTTCCTAGCTGCTTGGCCGCAGCTAACTCTTTTACCTCTCTGATTTTCTTCTCTTCATCTGCAAATTGAAGTGTTGGACTTAATGTCTTCCACATTTCTTTGAGCCCCTTTGAGCCCTCCCACCGCAACTCTGGTTTTCCTGGAAAGGTGTAAATGATTTGGCCACACTGAAGGGCAGAATGTTTACATGTCATCACTGCTAATGTTGCCTTGGATTTCCTCTCTGTTACTTTAATTATGATATATCGTTACATATATTATTCCATTATTATTTGGGAAAGGGCACCTTGTGGATATTGGGCTTGTAGTTTGAAAAGTACCAGGCTATCTGGTAGGGCCCATTTCTCACCATTCCCTCTGGGATGATACAAGAGTCAATTTAAAGTGAGACATCCCCTAAAGGGGTCTCAGGCCCTTCATGAGATAGGCATCTTTGACATGAAAAGATTGAACTATCCACCCAGATCCAATATGCTTAGAAATCCTCTTTACTGTGCACTTTTGACAAATGATTTCTTTGGAGCCAGTGTGGCATAATGGATCCAATGGACTGCAAACTAGGAAAACCTGGCTTCATATCCTGTCTTTTACACTTCTAGGTTAATGACCCTGAACAAGTCACTTAATCTCTGTGGGCTTCAGGCTACCCCTTTGTAGATACCTATTAAATCAGAGATGGGATGCTTCTATCCTAGATTTTTTCCTTTCTACTTTTCTGACCTTACACAAGTTATTTAACTTCAATGGGCCTCAGTTTTCTCATCTGGGAAACAAGAGAATGTGCCTACAGACTTGTAAGGTCTCACCCTTTGATGACGTCCCAGATCTTTCCATCTCCCTGTAGAGATTCTTTTCTCTGCTTTTAGAATTTCCACAGGTGAGGATCTGACTTTAACCAAAATTTGCTGTTTTCTGTTGGGCAAACAGCATGGTTAAGGATTGTAATAAATACAGCCACATTTCAGTAGCATTTTCTCATTCCTTTATATTTCCTCCTCTGTTAAACTGGTATAAAACTGGGCTTGATGGCCTCAGGAATCTCTTTCAGCTCTAGCCCTAAGAGCCCCCTCCCCTCCCCTCTCCACCAGTCAAGGTTTTGCTGTTCCTTCTTTGGACCTCCAAGTGTGTCCCACTCTTGGTATGGTGGGTTGAGCCCTAAACTAGCCCTGGATGCTGATCCCAGCTTGGCCACTAATGGGAGGGTGGCGCTTAATGAAGCCCCTTAACCTGACACTCCATTTTCTCAGCTGTGAATGAGGTGTTTGAACTAGATGAGCCCTAAGGTTCCTTTTAACTAGAAAGGACAGCATTAAAAAACAAAAACAACTATTTGTAGCTCAGGGAAATCGATAGTGCTGATGGTTTGATATACAGAGTGGAGTGAAGCAACATATGGTAGGATGGAAAGAGCACAGGCCTGGGAATCAAAAGACCTGAGTTCAAATCTCATCTCTAATGCCTATTAACCTTCTCTGACCTTTTGAGCCTCAGTTTATCTAAGAATAGAGATACTTCCCTAACCCAGATCAGAAGAGTGTCATGAGTAAAGCACTTTGTAAACCCAAATTGCTATGTTCATGTGAGTTATTATTGAGGGGGGAAAACAGTGGGCCATTAGACCTGGGCTGTAGTTCCAGCTCTGCCACTTACTAGCTATGTGATCTTGGGGAAAGCTCATATCCTCTTGGGACCTCATTTTCCACATACATAAAATGAAAGAGTTGGATCTTGAGGGACTTAACAGTTGAGAGTTCCCTCTTCACAGCTTCCTTTAAAAGTCTTATTTTCCATCCATTCACATCCAATACCCTATGGAGGGGGGGATAGAATTTGTACTGCTTGTCTCGGTGGATTGTTGTAAAGGGAACACAACAAAAATCTTCATGCATTAGAGCAAGGTTTTACAAGTGAAATCAAGAATTATTTTTAATATTTTGAGAATTGTTTCAACAATTGTTTTTCTTTGTAATCCTTCATGTTTTATTTTCTTCATTCAATAGCGTGATTGTGAGAAGGCGTCCATTGGCTTCAGGGCTTCAAGACAGAAAAGGTGAAGGAGCCCCATGCTAGAGACAAGTGAGTTGTAATCCTTACTGGTTAAGGTGTGTGATATATAGCTACCCAGCTCCTGCAGATCTCTGGCTCTCATCCTCACTTCCTTCAGTAAGTTGGCCTTTTTTTTTGACAGTTCAAAGACAGAACCTTGATCAAATCTAATGTCAACCTTGAAGACAAACATTTGCCACGGTAATGATCTTGTGGGCACCTGTTGATTTGCATCCTCAGCATGGAAGCATGAATGCTGCTGTCAAAAGTACCCAGATTTTGGTTCCTTCATGTTCTCTGAGAGTTTCAGGATTTCGTGGTTCTAGTTGGACTAGCAATGCTGAAACTTACAATTGAGAAATATCTCTGGGTCCTGCTGCAAACCCATTAATTGAAAGTAAGAGAGGGGCCTTTGAGACATACTTCCTACCTATTCATGTGTTTTATTAGAAGGGTCTTGGGTGTTTTCCTCATGTTCTGCATTTGCTACTGATGACAATATGGCAATAGATGGCTAGAGAGAGATTTCAAGGATAAACTTAGTGTGATATCTTCACTTCGGATCTTTTGTAAACCCTGAACTTGTCTGATAGGATGTTGCCACAGTTCAGCATTAAGCCTTTGGAAGTTCTCAATGGGTTTTGCCTGGATTTGGGGCAATGTACATGGTCAAACTGGATCCAGAACAAGCTAGACAGGTTTATGGAGTCCGGTATGACTGCTTGGAGAAACTAGGAATGTTCTTAGCACTTAAAAAATCTGTTCATATATTTCATTAATGGAATGATTAGTATAAAAGGAAAGTGGCTTTCTGAGGTATATCTGATTATATGAGACACTAGAGATCTGAGGAGAAAATTGGATGATATTCCTCCCCAGCTACATGCTATGTAGCACTCTGATGCCACAAAAGATAATGCTCAGCCTCAGCAGCAGCAGGATCTCTTCTTGGATTTTCCTTTCTGGTAGTGAAGGTGGCTTTTGCACCGAGCTACCTCTGTTCCTTTCCTTGCTATGAGGGCTTGGGGTCACAGATATAATTTTCCAACTTTCTCCTAGCTCTTTCTTTGGAAACAGCATCTGGAAAGTCTGAAGTCTTCACCTTTTGCTTTATCAAGCTACTTGGCTTACATGGCCTTGGGTCTGCTTTCCAAGCTTTTCCCCTCAGCTGGAATCACAGAGGAGCCCATTTCAAGGCTGAAAACATCCTGGAAATCAGAGAAATTTCTTGTTATTTTCACAGCCATTTGTTCTGGCACTGTTTCTAATGAGTCATGATGTCTGCTATTAAGTTTTGTGTGATCACCTTTTCCTACAGATAGTGCAGGGTAGTTGGTGGTCATTACATCTAAGTACTTAAATCTTTTTCTTTTCAATGTTTCTTATGGAGAATTCACTTTTAAAAAAACACAAAAATTCACACTGATTCACAAGAATCTGAATCAATACATTTCTTTTTTATATCCTGCCATATTTCTGTCATCCACTTTCAGTTTTGGCTTGCCTTTGTTGATATGCTCTGCTCACCATTCTTTTCTGAACACTGATCTCAGGAATTAAAGAGATATGCAAGATACAACTTTTTAAAGACACTCATAAAGAAAAAATCTACTGAGGAGAGAAAGCAAAAAAGGGGGCTGCTGGACATAAACAGGCTTCCTGTGGGATACTGACAAGAGGTCCTGGGGCTCTTTGATTGGATTCTTTTTCCTTCCTAATACAGGCATCAAAAGTTGATTCCTCCATTTCTGCAAACCCTTATGTTAGGCTGTCTGTAACTCCAATGGGGTGGAAGGTGGAAGTAGATTTCTGTCTGAAGATGTTTGGGAAGTGGTTAGTGGAACAGAAGGAAAGACATGTCAGCACTCACATGGAGTTCAGCTTTCAGTTAACTAAAATCTTAGTATGATAATCTAAGAAAAAAATATTCTGTACTAGAGAATGGTAAGAAAGGACACATTTCTATGGTGCTTTTTATGTTTATGAGGTGCTTTTCTCACAACAAACCTGCCAGGTGGATAATGCTGGATTGAATTCAGCCTGATTAGCATTTTTCAGATGAGGAAACAGGTGCACAGTGACTTGCCCAGGGTCATACAGCTAGACAATGTCACAGCTGGAACACTGCCGACTGTTAGTGAGTCAGTCTCCGGGGCTCCTGGGAAGCCTGAAGTCCTGACGTTTCGGTTCATTAACCAGATGCTTCATCCTCTCCCTCTCTGGCATGGCCACCAGTAAAAGAGGCCTTAGAGGAATTCAGCATTGTGCTTGCAGTGTGCTGAAAGGGCCGCTAGATGGCGCCAATGTGATGCACCTGACTGAACTTCCAGAAGTTCAGATCCATGGTTCTCCATCATCTGAGTTCTTTATTATCAAGGCGTCCGATTTAGCAGTTTGTCCCCAAAGGCCTTTATGAAAATCAAAGTATCATTTTCCGAATATCCAAAGTCTCAGGAAGATTGCATGAGAGATGGAAGATCACTGAATTTCAGACAGAGAAGCTCCCGCTTTTATTTGTTTTAGCTTCAATCAGTCACTTCCCAGCTGTGAATCTCAGTTTCCCCATCTGTAAAATGAGGGAGTTGGACTAGATGAGCTCTAAGGTCCCTAACAGCTCTTTCTCTTGGATCCTGTGATCTTTTTCTTTCTAAGGAGAAGAGAAAAGGGCCCAGGATAGAACCATGGGAACTATTCATAGGGTGAGGAAAAGACACTGAACCTGTGAAAGAGACTGAGCAGTAATGAGCAGATGGGTAGAAGGAGAACTTGGAGACGAGCAGGTCCAAAAGGAGGAAGTGGACATCAGTGTCAAAGCTGTAGCTAGGTTAGGGGGAGGCTTAACAACTCAGAACAATCAAAAGATTTAGAAACTGAGACTTCATTAGTGACTACTAGACCAAAAACAGTGATAGTAGATTGATAAAATGAGAATCCAGGCTCCAGGGTTGGTGAGAAAGTAGAGGCAGAGAATGCAGATGACTGGTCGGGGACTTTGGCCGCAAAGACCAGGAGAGATGAAGTGCTTGATGAAGGTTTGCACAGGCTAAGGGACACCTGCGCAAGTTTGTAGGCATGGAGGTGGTGAGGGTGGTGTTGAAGAGCACTCAATGGGTGGTGAGGGACCAAAGATGAGGAACAGGATGATCAGTGGAGCAAGATTCTGGAGGAGATGTGATCTAGAGTCCAGCTTCTTAAACTATGGGTCAAAATCCCTGAATGTGGTGGTCTCAAAATTTGGATTTCTTCTTGGGCAGTGTTTGATTTGTATACCGATTTTCTCTACTTCTATATCCAGGGTCACAGAAACATTTCTCAGGTTTAAAAGGGCCACAAGGGGAAGAGTCCCCAATTTGGGCACAAAAGGTGGAGATAGCCTTAACATGGAGGAGAATCATTTCAGCCTTTGGGATGGGAGGAAGAGAGGAGAGAATGGATGCTGACTCAAAGGTTTTGAAGTATGGGACAGGGGACGGGGATGGAGCGCTCACTAGGTGGCTTCCAATTTCTTTGACTCCTTATTTTCAAATCATTTGCCAAAGCTTATCCTTGCTTCCTCCACGGCATCTCTTGTGTCTCTCCCCTCATAACTCCCACAGCCCTCACCCTATTTCAGGCCCTCACAGCCTCCCTTCTGGATTATTGCAATGGCTTCCCTGCCCCCAGTCTTTCCCCTCTTCAATCGATCCTCCATACAACTACAGGAGGGACTTCCCTACCAAATACCCATATTGCTCCCTAATCAATAGCCTGCCATGGCTTCCCGATGCCTCTAGGATCAACTACAAAGCCTTGTGTTTAGCTTGTAAAGCAGTGTCACCACATGGTCCCAAGCTTTCTTTCCCGTCTTGTTATAGAGGATGTTCCAAGAGCCTTGGTGTACTTGGTGCGCACACATCACATACGCTGTTCTCCCTTGTACTCTGAGAGGCAGTTCACACCCCAGCTCTCTGTCCCTCACACACCACATTTCATCTCTCGACCCGGTGCTTTGGTGTTGGCCAGGCCCTGTGGTGGAATGCCTTTCTTCCTCACCGCCATCTCCTAGAATCTCTCCCTTCTTTCAAGTACCCCATCTATGAAAAAAAAGCCTTTCCTCATTCCCTGGTTGGCCCCCCTCCAATTTCTCCAGCCCTCCCTCCCTGAACAACCTTCTGTTTATTCTGTATATGCTTATTTATGTACTTGTCATTTTCCTATTATAATGGCAGTTCCTTGGGAGCAGGAGATTGTTTCATTCTTCTATTTGTATCCTTATTGCCTAGTACGGTACAGAGCACCTAGTAGATGCTTAATAGATACTTGTTGATTGATGGAGTGCCAGTCAAGCCGTAACCACAATGGAATATTTCGCTGCACCTCACCCCAGGCGCTTAGTTGTTATGTGTCCCATCACTCTTTCTGGGCTTCCATTAGTACAGCATTCTTGCATAAAACCCCGGTGCTCTCATAGTCAATGATGCCTGCAGTTTGAGGTTGGTACTGTCAAATTTACAAGGTCCTTCTTTTAATACACACAGATCTGTCCTTGAACGAGCTGCTTTATGCTTCCTTGTCTTTAAGTATGTCAAACCAAAGAATGGGTCAAAATCTCCACCCCCTGGAACTTTTGGGGGGAGTTTTGTTTTCCCCTCTCTATGAATCCTCTTGTAGCCTTATAGAGGGGGTAGCGGGAGATGGGGATGAGATCTGACCCTTGAACTGCAAAGTCAGCTCTCCAGAGCTCAGCTACAGTTGCCCCTCAGGGTTCTAGGGAAAGCTTCTAGGGCTTGGGATGATTGTCTATTGCTAATAACTTAAACCCCTATACTGATATGTTTTCCCCCAATATCAATCACCAGTGATTATTATTGCCCTAGTATACTTTGCCAGAGCCAGTTAGCATTCCTCAGATGTCATTTAATCAGTAAGCATTTCCTCCGTCACCAATAAGGAATTAAAACCCATTCAATTTTACAAAGGGGTATTGACTGAGAAGATAATAGTAAGATCTGAAGAAGAAACACCACCCCCCCCCTTGGAAAAAAAAAACTCTCTAAATCTAGGTCCCTGTGGATAGCTGACTTTCATGCTTGCCACTCGCTACCAAGTTCACTTCCAAAAGCAGCGTAGCTAATAGACAAGTTGTTCCCCCACTTCCATCTTGGTTTTTGGACTGGCTGGCTCATTCAGGTCCTTTCTCAGGGCCACTCTGGCTCCTCACTATTGCTCATCTACCATTGCTTTTAACACCTCCTTGGGTTTAGGCTTAGCAACCAACCAGAGTAAGTGAACAGCAATAACTGTGGTTGCTCTCAATCAGGGAGCAGGGTCCTTTCCATTCTCTGTTTCTGGAAGCCCCACATGGCTAGATATTGACCGGTCTCCCCATCACTCTTTCCAACAGTGCAGGCCTTCTCCACTTGGCTGATTCTGGTTCATATTCTCCCAGCGATCCTCCAGAAGCAATTCATGTAACAGGCCAGAAGCCTTCCTCTTGGCCAGGATTTCTTAACTTGGGGTACATGGGTCCCCAAGGGGTTTGTCTGTAACCTCAAATGGGGAAAGATGTATGAATCTCTAATTTAAATTTAGCATTTTTTTTGATTATTAGTGTAAACGACCAAACAAACTATTATTCTGAAAGGGAGATCCATGGGTGTGACCAGATTGTACAGCATAAGTAAGGAAGCCCTGCTCAAGGTCTTTGGATTTTCTTTTTTTCTTTTCTTTTTTCATATTCCCTGGATACCAGTGTAGGCCTGGAGCTGTCAGGCTTTTATCTCTTGCTTTCACTCCACCTCCCCTTTGGATAATACATTTCCTCATTTGTCATTGGCAATATGCTACTGCCTTCTTACACACCCACTGGGTATCTCTCCAGTGTCCTTTCATTCACCTGTGGTTTTGATTCCGCCAGAGATAGCGGTGGTCTATAATTCAAAGCCATATAACATCCCTGGAAATACCAGGCTTAGGGACAGCAGCAGATTGGGATCCCCAAAGGTGTCCAAATGAGCTGTGGCCACCCTCTATCCAATTCTAGGCCCAATTCATTGCTGATAATATACATAGTAGGCTCAAATGAGTGAATTATCAAATTATCAAATGCAGTATAACCTGCATGGGAAGCACGTAGTTCTGCTGTGGTCATTTAGGAGAGGAATCAGGCCCCAATTATCAATAGAGCCATTAGGCTGAATTATTCCATCCACTTTCCTAGTATGAGACCTGGATGCTAATGTCAGCAAAGCTGCTTCCTAAGATGCTTTTCAAAAGCCTTTCTCTCCCCAGGGGTTTCCTGTGCTTACCCACGAGATAGTTTATTTCTCTCCCTCACCTTTTACTTTAAACACTAGAGTCTACAACATTTCTGGAGCAATCTGTAGCTGGAGGGTTTTGCAGTCTTTCCGAAGGGATATACTATTCTATTTCTGAAGGAAATGAAGGAAGCTACTTCACAGTAATTGAGGGGCTAGTTTGTTCCCCTTTTAAATTCCTCTTCCCTCCCTTTCCACATTCTGGCAATTAGATTAATTTGGGTTAACCCATAAAAGCTGTGTTTTTCAAAAATGCACAAATAGACTTCTTTGGAGCCCTACATCCATTCACACCTTAGTGTGAATTACTTTAATTAGATAAGCACTGAATTAACACCTAGTTGATTAAAGCTGAATGTTTGTTGAAATGAATTGAGCACCTAGTGGAGAGCAGAAAGAGAGTGAAAGGTGAGTCAACCACAGACAAATTTGGCCTACTTTGGGGTTTTGCCAGTTGCTTCTGTGGTCCGTTACTCTTCTTTTATTCTTTTTTTTTCTTTTCTTTTTTCATATTCCCAGGAATCACTGTGCTGGGCTCTGTCTCGTGGTCAGCACTAGCTCCTGCACCTTCCTTGTGTGTGGGTGACAGAAGCCCATATGGTGAAGGAAGGCAAAAGTTAGGAAATGCAATTTTATATAATGTTGGGCAGGTGGGCCTAGCCTCAGTTACAAATTCTTTGGAAATGCATGTATTTTTAAAAGCATTTACTTTTTTCCTACCATTGATTGCCCCATCCCCCTTTGAATATTTTTTTCAAATACAAAAAAAACCTCTCATGACAAATGTATGTATTTTGGCTATGTCTCATGCTGCGTTTTAGGTCTATCACTGCTCTGCCAAGGATGTGGACAGCCTGTTTTGTCTTCAGTCCTCTGAAACTATGATCATAGTTCGTTCGGCCCACTGTCAGAGTATATTTCTCTATAAAGTTGTCATCCTATAAATTGTTCTCCTACTTCATTCATTGGTTCACAAAAATCTTCCAGGTTTCTCTGAAACTGTCTGTTTTGTGATCTATTATGACATAATTATATTTTCTCACATTCAGATTCCATAATTTGCTTAACCCCCCCCCCCAAAAAAAGAAAAGGATATGTCCTGAGTTTACGGTTTGGGGCTATGACCAGAGCTGCGATGATTATTCTCGTATATGTGGCTCCTTCTCCTCCTTATTTGATCTTCTTGGATTATAGGCCTCATAGTGATATTGATGGCTCAGAAGATGTGGCCACTTTTCATGATTTGGGGGTGAATGGTTCCAAACTTTCCCAGAATCCCTGGGCGAATCCACAGCTCCACTCACAGTGCATCAGTGTGCCTATTTTTCCAAAGTCCTTCCAACTTTTGTTGTTTTCCTCTTCTGTCATCTTTGCCAATCTGATGAATGAGAGACACAACCTCAGAGTTGGTTTTCTCTAATTATTAGTGATTTGGAGCATTTTTTTTCATATGTCTGTTGATAGCTTGGATTTCTCTCTTTGAAAACTGCCAAGCTAAGCAACAAAGTAAGCAATATTCTGAAGAAGATCTTATATTCTTAGAGGTGTAAGATTCCTTGGCAACTATCTAATCCAACCCCTTAATTTTATAAATAAGGAAAATGAGGCATAGAAATGGAAAATAATCAAAGAGATAGGATTAGAACACAAGTCATCTGACTCCTAGATTAATGGTGACTGTGTTTGAGGGCCTTCCTAGCACTTCTCAAATAGAGACCATTGATTCTACTTATGCTGGCCCTCGTCACAACTCGATACATCCTTTGTGTATGTAGGGCAGTGATGGTACTCTAGAACTATGATTCCATTGGCATAGGGAACTCCTAATGAAATTCCTGGCTGTTCTGCAGTTTATCATTGGATCAAATGAATTTTCCAGGATTATATGGTCTAATTTGTGGCAGGGATCACACGAACTCAGATCTAACTCTAAGATCAGCTTTCTTTCACTGTGCTGTGATTTGCCTCCTCTCCAGCTTCGTGTTATATTAGGCATGAACTGTTTATTTAGCTAGATTATCTGATTTACATATACCTTTTGCCTTGCAGTAGCTAGATGGGGAAAGGTAGCTAGCTATGTTTCTTATTCCTGAACCTCCTAAATTTCTTCTCTACCTGGTAGGGTGGGTAGGTTATTTATTGGCCACTGACCACATCCTTTTCTCTGATTTGGAAACTGTGACCGAGAAAAGCAACCAGTTAGGAATCATGGGTATCTTTGAATTTAGCTTTGGGAGGGACCTTGGAGAGAATCTATTCCAACATCTCATTTAACTGAGGAAGAAGCTGTCCCACAAAGAGGTCAAATGATAACTAAGATCACAAAGTTACTAGATCAGGATTCAAACTCATCTTTTGATTCCATCCTAATCTTGTGTTCTTGCAATTACAAACCCCTGTTGTCCATCTGTACCTACTCCTTTACTTCTCACCATCTGGATGATGTCTATATATCATTGATTCTCTTTCACAACTTCCTCTTTCCCCTTTTCAGGGAGGGGGGCTCTATTTGAAGAAAGCTTAATGGCTGAATAGCTGTAAGATCTGGTACTCGTCCTAGTTCAGCTGCATACTAGGACTCCTCAAGAAAGTCAAGCTACCACTCACCTTCTCATAGGCCAGCTCTCCCCCAGAGCTCTCTAATCCACATCATTCACAGTACCATCTGGGGTGGAGTTATGCTGTGGAAGGACCACATATCGCTTCTCCCTTCCATTCACCAGTATAGCGCTGTTCCTGCAAGGCATATGAAGCTCCCCTTTGTAGCCCTCCACTCTTGGCTGTCATCCAATCTTGATGTATCTGTTCCTTCTTTCCTAGAAGACATAATGAGTCTTTTTCATTAATGTTCTAATGGTTTGGCTTCTTGATATCCTAATGTTTGGATAATACAGAATTGAGTACCTTTGGTAAAATGATCTGGAATCTCAGCTGATGGTTTTTTCCTAATCTCTAGTTGTTGTTGTTGTTTCTAAATGTCTGTTAGTTCATTGATTCTGGAATACTTATATCTCTCCCCTGTTCTTTTTTTAACACATGGATTCTACAGTTCCACATTCTATATTGGAGTGGGAAATATCTAAGTCCTTAAAATCATTTGATCTTGACCTGCCAAGGCAAATTCAGGCAATGATGCGCTGAAAGCTGGGTATGGCAACTTCCAGCTGCTTGAGTTCTATAAGTAGATAATTTTGTATGGCCCACAAACCATGTTATAAATATCCAATGGCCCTTGGCAGAAAAAAAAAGGTTCCCCACTCCTGTTCTATATACAGGATCCCCTTAGGTTGATGTGAGTACTTCCACTACGTAATCATCCAGTTCAACCAAGTCTCTCCATTTTATTTCCTTCCCTGGTTAACTGAGCAACATGCTTCCCACTCACCCAGCCCTTCCCAGTAAGTCTGATGGGTGTTCCAAATGACTATTTGGATATGACTCTTCCTCCCTTCCCCAAAGTGTCATTACATCTAGCAAGGGACAGAATACTCCCCTGGGCATTCTGAATGACCTCTCTTAGATACAACTGTATGTATTGTGATGTCTGTGGACTTGGAGGCTGCCCTTCAGTCATAAAATCATAGAGGTGGTGTTGACCTTAGACACTGGAATCCAAATCTCCCATTTTTCTAGAGGAAGAAGAAAAGGGGCCTTAGGGTCACACAGCTGGCACTGGGACCTAGATCTCCTGGGTTCTAAATGCTATTTTCATTTCACTGGTAGCTGCTACCTCTTAAGCACCATGAGGAAAAAAAATACCCAGCTTTTAAAAGTGAGCTTTTTTCTGATAGTTCATTATGATTAACACTCCATTTCCCACTGCCAAGATCTTGGCAGAGAAGGAGCCCAAGCTGTCTGCACTGCATTGCACTCTACTGGAGGGGCGGCTGCTGGGAGTCTTAGGCGAGAGTGTGTTGCCCCAGACGAAGGCACCAACAGATTGAACAGGGTGCTCGGTAGGCCCACGGTTGCCGTGTTCCGATGGAATTGCTCTCCTCGCCTGCCAGTGTGCTAGGGGATGAGCTCAGTGCCAGGCAGAGGTGAGGATTTGTGGTTTGGTATTGTTGCATTTTAATAAGGAGTATCTAGAAAAGGCAGCTTTCCCTCCTCCCTCTTCAGCCCCTCCTAGTATAAGGTTCCTACACATCTAGCCTGGGGCAGCTGGCTCTTGGGGGAGACCTTTCAGACACTCATAGGGCTGCCAGCAGCCAAGAGCTTTGCTGCAGCTTTAGGGGATGGGCTCTTTAAGACCCATTTCTTTGGACAAGATAATGCTTTGCACAACGAGTTGCTTTGATCAGTGTTATTACTTGTTTGAAGACAGAGATGAAAGGAAGGAAAGTTGCCTTTCTTAATGAAGTAACTTTTTTTTAGTGAAGCAAGCTCTAAACTCCCCCAAATTGCTTCCTGTCTTGGAGCCAGATAGGACCTGAGAAATCACTTAGGCCAACCCCTTCATTTTACAGATGAGAAAAGTGGGACCCAGAGAGAGAAGTGACCTGTTTAAGGTTACTAATCAGCTGGGACTTGAAGCCACAATTTCAGGACCCTCAAACCAGTACTATTGGAGTCTGAAGACGGGCTAGGCACTGGTTTGGACAATTCTGAGCAAGTCTGGATACTTCTCAGAGCTTTAGTATCCTTATCTGTAAAATGGAGATAATATTTATCCTACTATCCTCACAATGCTGATTGTGAAGAGTTTTCTACTTTGTTACAATATGGTTTTTAAAGTTCTATCTGAGAAGAGTCACTGGAAACTATTTAAGAGGACAACACTTGAAAAATCAGGGCTTTTGGTTCACTGTGTCATAGACTCTGAAGAAGCCTAGGGAGCTCTTTTCAGGATCATGCTTTTAAATGCATAAAAGAAAATACAGAAGATCACAAAGGAAACCAATTAGATTGAAATAGTGATTCAAATGTTCAAAGCAAAACAAGTTTATTAATCTCCTCTTAAGTCGTGTTGTTGTTCAGTCGTACCTGACACTTCGTGACCCATGTGGGGTTCACTTGGCAAGGATACTGGAGCGGTTTGCCATTTTCCCGCTCCAGTTCATTTTATAGATGAGGGAACTGAGGCATGCAGGGTGAAGTGACTTGTCCAGAATCACACAATTACTATTTATCAGAGGCCAGATTTCAACTCAGAAAGGGGAATCTTTCCGACCCCTGGCCTGGCACTCTTTTCAGGGCAGTGTCCCCTAGCTACCCTATTTATTCATATTTCTACCTAAAAATCAGTTCCTTTTATTGCCTTGATCTCGATTGCCTCTCTATGGGTGATGACTGCTATGAAAATTTTTCACAGGAAGCTGTTTTGGAGAATGAATGTGCCTTCATTTATAAATATTTTATTTCTTGAGGAAGAAAACCTGAGCTGCAGATGGATTCTATTTAAAACCATTTCCTCAAATATTTTATCATGCGTAGTCTCATCCTCCATGTTTGGTTGAAAAGAAAAACCTCTTCCTTGCTTCCCCATCTTCCTTCTACCCCCTTGTCTTTCCAGGCCTCCTCCCCATCCCCACCGGAGTTTCATGTTGTCCCGTGGCAGTTCATGGAGTCAATTCAGGTGAAAGTGGAAATCCGGGACAGGTTTCTGAACTTTATAAAGAAATTAATATGTTGTGGATGTTTAGGAATTGCGATTCAGGGGAGGGGGGAAGGAGCTTAACTGTAAATTGGGCCCCTAAGTACTCCAACTTGTGCAGCTCTATTACAAAGTTGCATAAATAGCCAGACAATGCTAAACTCTGGGGTGAGGAATTGGAAAAGCAATATTCATAGAGGTAGCCTTGGTATAGGCAGAGTAAGTGGTTACCTTTGGGATGGGACTTGAAGGATGTGGAGACTTTTTCAAAAATTCATTCCCCCAATAGCAGAGTATCCATTTGCCTCAGTGTGCCAAATGTTCTGTTTAAGTGCCCCTTCTGTGAAGCCTTCTGGTCCTCTACTTGCTAAGAAATCTTCTCTTCCTAGTTTTCCTTGTATTATATTCATTTCTGTACAAGTCATATCTTCACCCCCAGTTCTTCCTTTCCCTTACCGGAGAAGAAGCAGTGTTCCTTGAGGACAAGAGCCGTTTCATCTGTCTTTGTAACCTCAAGACCATTTGGCAGCTTGTGTGTGACAGGCACCTGAGAAATGCTTATTTAATTGAATTGCTTTGCTGACCACTTATTTTAACACTGCCTCTCCCCACCCCCCAATTCCCCACACATATAAAGCCAGTGCTTTATATCCTAGCTTCTTAAGTTGTGGGTCACCACCCCATATGAGGTCTCATAAGTGAATGTGGAAGTCACCGAATTACGATTTATTATCAGTAGATGTTTTATTTGTATACCTGTTTTATATCCCTATATATCTGAATAGAGTAAAAATTTCTCTGGCAAAAAGGGGCTGTGAATGGAAAAAGTTGAAGAAGCCCTTTGTGTATCCCTCAGCCTCTGAACCTTGCTGGAAACAGTCAGTCAAGAAGCATTTTTAAGTGCCTACTATGTGTCAGGCACTGTGCCAAGCCCTGGGATGAATATCAGCATAGTATGAGGTTCACTCCATAGGATTAAGCACTGTTTTTGCAAATACTCTGGCTCCATTACAGAATCCTAGCACCTCCAAGTTAGCAGAGACCTCAGAGCATATGTAGTCCAACCTGTACCTACCTGAATAGGAACCTCTCTACACAGTGCCTGCCAAAGCAGCCCCTTCTCTTTTGGAAATCCCCAATTGTTTTGGAATTGTCTGCCTTACATCAACCCTTATTGTGTCTTTTTTCCTGCCCCTGCTATCCTTTGTTCCTGGTTCTTTCTGCCTTTGGGCCCAACAGAACAAGTTCAATCCCTTTTCTACTTGATACCCTCCAAACACTTGAAGCCAACTATCTTGTTGTTCTGCCCCAAGTTGCCTCTTCTCCAGGCTAAGATAAGATCCTTTCTGGAGATCTTTCATCATTCTAGTTGCCCTTCAATGGATGTACTTCATCTTATCAACACGTTTCCTTTCAAAATAGGTGCATGTGCATCAATATCCCATAGACAGAAAGCTGATCTTCAAACCAGCAAGAACTTGATTCATATACCCAGATATGTGACACTGGACAAATCCCTTAACCTTTTGGTGGAGGTATTCTTGAAAAATAGGAGGGAGAAGTTGCAGAAAAGCTACCAATCTTGTGATTGAATGAAATTTCAATTGGTGAATGAAATTTCCTGGCCCAGAAGTTCCCTATCCTAATGAACTCTTAGGATCAATGCCTGGACCTATCCCTTATCCATATTTGTGCTCAGAACTGAGCTCAGCACTCCAAAGATGATCAGACGGAGAATACTGGTACTCTCACTATCCTATTCCCAGCTAGAATTCCTCTCAATAAAGCTCAAAGTGGTATCAGCTTTTCTGGCTGCCATATTGTACTCAGATTGAGCTTACAGTGCCACTAAGACCTCTGGGTCCTTTCAAATGAATGTCTCTTTCATTTTGTACTCGTGAAACGGATTTTTGTAAACCCCAAAGCAAGACTTTTAATTATCTCCATTAGCTTTCATTTTATTACATTCTGTTCAGTATTCTACCTTGAGGTCTTTTGGAATCCTAACTCAGTCATTTAACTTGTTAGCTGCACCCGTAGCTTCATGTCATCTGTAAATTTGATAAATTCATCTATGGCTTGCTCATAGATTTTTAGAAAATAGCACATAGCAAAGCATGGCTCGTTGGAGGTCTCTCAGTTTTCATTGAACCGATAACAACTATTCTTTGCATCTAGTCACTTAGTGGGTTCTGATTCCCCCTAGTTGTGCTATACGTTAGTATGTACCTCTCCATCTTGTTCTCAAGAATAGCATGAAAATCTTCATTAAATTCTTTGTGGAGAGCTAGGTTAACTCCATCTATAGCATTCTTTTGATCTACCAGTCTAGTATCCCTGTTTAAAAAAAAACTGAGATTAGTCTGGCATTATCTGCTCTTGGTAAAACCCTGTTGGCTCTGAGACATCCCTGCTTCCTTATCTTCTTGATTTCTAACCATCCTTTTAATAATATGCTCTACAATTTTGCTGGGAATTGAAGTCTAGCTCACTGGCCTAGAGTCTGCAGACTTGGAGCATCTTTTTTGGAAATAGCAGATCAGCATTGTGCTCCTCCATTCCTATGATGCCTCTTTACTTCTCTATAAGCTTTCAAAGATTAGCCGAAGTGACTTAGAAATCATATTGCCAGTTTCTTTCAGCACGCCATGATAGAATTCATCTGGATCGGCCTCCTTGCATTTGTCAAGGATAGTTAAGTGCTTTCTATGGATCTTTCTATTTATTTTGACTATAATCTCTCAGTAGTTTAGATTCTGTGAAGGGGGAACCCTTTTGCTATTGATCAGGGGAAGGACAATGGTAGGATGGGATGAGCAAGGTCAACAGTCAGCTCTTTCAATGGTTTGGGAATTGAGGGAATAAACAGGTCCAGCTCTTCGTAGGTTTATTACAAGTAGTACTAAGATTCCTTCTCGGGCCACTTTCAACCTAGCCAGGGCTAACCCTTGGCAAAATTCTTCAACAGATTCAGTTGGTTTTGCAGACCTCCACCTCTTTTTCAGAACCTGAGACCCCCTAACTGCTCTCTGGCCACCCAAAGCTTCACTCTGAATACCACCTAAACAGTGTCCCTTACTCTAAATCATCCTTCATCCTCTAAAATCTGGTTGCCTTGAGAATTGTTCTTTTTGGGCCATGGGTTCCTCTCAGTGTCCAACAGCAGGGGAGACAGCCTGCCATTGTGGAAAAAAGGTTATTGGACCTGGCATCGAGGTCCAACACAATTCTAGTCCACCTGCTGGACTGTGGGGGAGATAACTTAGGTCTTAACAGATTCCTTGTCCATGTCACAGTCCTTCCCTGGCCATTATTCCTTGGTCTAGTTTGAACATTTTCCTAATCTGTCCCCTATCATATCTCTCCTCTTGGCAATCTCATTCACTCCCATGGTGCCACCAGCTGCTGCTTCCAAGCAGATGACTCCTAAGTCTGGAGCTTTATAGTATCATCTTCAACTGCGCCCAGACCATCTTCTCTTGGAAATCTCATTGACCCTTCAAACTCAGCTCATCCCATACTCCGTCTCTTCCTCTTTATTGGCCTTTTCGCCCTCTGACATGCCCATTTATATCCATAATTCTAGTGTCTTATACTTGGAACACTGGGATTGATTGTGATTTTTCTCCTCCCTTACCATTCATTGCCAATCATTTACTTGGTTCTGTTAGTTTTACATCTTCAGCATCTTTTATATCTGTTCTCTTTCCTTTTTTTCTCCTGTCACCAATCTTGTCTGGTCCTTCTTGTCATCCATCTGGGTTACTACAGTAGTTTTTGTGCAGGCGTTCTTTCTACTTCTTTCATATCCTTTCTTCAAGCTACTGACAGAAGAATCTTTCTCATGCATAGATTGGATCAAATTGTTCCTCTCCTGATCTGTTCAGACATCTTCAGTGGCTCCCCATTGCCTGCCAAGTAAAGTTTAAATCCCCTTGCTTTGACATTCACACTTTCCACAGTGTAGTCTCATCACACCTTTCAGCCCTAGCTTGTGTTACTCCCCTTCACCAACTGGCAAACATGTGTTATGCTCTCTTATGCTCACTCTGTTCTCTGTGCCTTCTCTTCCTTAATTCCTACACAGCCTTTTCAGCCTAGCATAAATGCTACTTCCTTTAGTAAATCATCTGCTAGTCCTTCAATGATCTTATCTCACACTTGTTCTGTACCTTTGATGTAGTTGTGGTAGTTCAATTATTTTTCAGTTGTGTCTTTGTGATCCCATTTGGGGTTTTCCTGATGAAGACATGGAGTAGTTTGCCATTTCCTTCTCCAGCTCATTTTACAAATGGGACAACAGGCAAATAAGGTGGTGACTTGTTCAGGGTCACACAGCTAGTACAACAGACATTACAACAGGCATTTGTTAAGATACTTACTATATGCCAGGCAGTGGACTAATTTGAACTTAGGACTGCCTTGATTCCAGGCCTGGTACTTTATCCAATGCAGTGCTACTTAACTACCACCCTAATTCCAGGACCTTGAAATTTACTTGTAAAGTAAGTTGGAAAGCCATTGAATAGATACAGATTCGAGTCAGGAGACTGAAGATCATCAAATACTGAAGAGTAATCCGTATCAATGGGACTCTGTAGAAATATTATATATAATAGAAATATATATTCTATAATTAAGAACATATCATAAGTAACATGTAAATAGAAAAAATATAAATATTGCATTATTAAGGAAAAAAACCGTGATAGGAACAACGATGAAAGCTTGATTTCTGACTGGAAGATGGCTTCAGATGCTTGTAAATTTTATGTAGTTTGAGAGGAAGAATCCATCCCATGTAAGTGACTTGTAGCATTGACACCACTTTCCATCATTATCGAGCTGATCTCTACAAAGCCCTTCTCTGGACTGAAGATGGCCCTTGGATCCCAAAGACTGTTGTTGGGAGCCTGTGCTCTATCCCCACTTCTGTCGTTCATTCCTTAACCTTCTGTAATCTGGCTTATAAACTTCTACTCTCTCTCCAAAATTACCAGTGGGATTTTAGTCGCTAAGTCTCAAAGGTTTGTCTCGATCGTCATCCTTGACCTCCCTCACTCAATTTTTGGCCCTGTTGATGTGCCTCTTCTCCTGAAGGTTTTTTTTTTAAACATGGTTCTCTAATGACCTGTCTGCCCACTCCTTCTAAATCCCCTTGTCTGGATCTTCTTCCTCATCATGCCTGCTAACCTTAAACATCCTTTGAGGCTCTGTTTTAGGCTCTCTTCTCCTTTTATACTCTTACTTGGTGATCTCATCACCTCCCATGAGATCAGCGATTGTCTCTATATAGATGATTTTCAGCCTCTTTCTCTCCCTTGAGCTATAGGTCCATATCCTGGCTTGCCTACTAAACATTTAGAACTGCATATCCTCTAAAACATCTTAAATCTAACATGTCCAAGGCTGAACTCGTCTCTTCCCTCCTCCCCTCAGGCCCTCCATACTTCAAACATCCTATTTCTGTCAAAGACACCATTATTTTTCTGGTGTTCCATATGCATAACCTTGGTATTCTTGACTTCTCATCCTCTCTCATCCCATATATCCAATCACTTGTCATATTTGGCCATTTCTTCCTCTACCACATCTCTCAAATGTGATCCTATTTTTCTCCTCAGATGCCATCTTAGTTTAGGCCCTGATCACTTTTCCCCTAGCTCATTGAGTTAACCTCCCAATTGGTTTCCCTGCTCCAGGTTTTACCCCATTCTCCTCTCTCCTACATTCTGGCAGTAAAGTGATTTTCCTTAAACATATATCTCACTATAGGACTCCTCTACTCAGTCATTTCTAGTAGCTTTCTCTGGCCTTTATGATGTAATATAAGTTTCTCTCTTTAGCTGTTAAAGCCCCACACAGCCTATGCCAGCATTCTCCTTGGACATTATTCCTCCTTCACTGACTCTCTCTCTGCTCCTTATACCTGACCCATCATTTCCATCTCTATACCTTTCTACTGGCTGTCCCATGTATCTGGAATACATTTTCTCCATATTGGCCCTTCATAGAGTCTCTCTCTTTCTTTAAGAGCACAAAGTCTTCTGTGTGAAGCCTTTTTCTGTCCCTCCCAATTGCTGTTGCTCTCCCTATGAAACTGCCTTGTATTTAACTACTCTGTATATATTTATATTTATTCACTTGATATTTGTGCTGCATATTTTATATGTATATATATGTAAATGTACCGTAAGCTCCCTATGTGTAGGGATTGTTCCATCTTTTGTACATGTACCCCACAATGCCTAACATAGTGCCTGGCACATAATAGATACTTTATAGGTACTTGTTGATTGATTGACATTTGAGGTCATGCTTTTATTGTTGGCTCCTTTCTTGGGTTTTGTCTCCTGTGGATTTCTGGATGGCTACTGCTTTCCTTCTTTCTATATTGTAGCAATGCCCTGTATTGGCTAACTTGGTTGAAATATATGGGCCTTTTTCTCCCTCTTCCTTTCCTTTTAGCTTAAACCTCTTTTTTTTAAATTGGGTTTACCAAACTCTAGGCAGATAATTTCTTAGTTGCCTTAACTTGTTAGGTGTACTCTCTCCTGGGCCTGGTGGCCATCATTCCTATATGTTAATCTGTGATCTCCAAATCTGATTTCCCAAACACCACCTTGTTAACCAATTATTCACTTCCCAGATCTTCCTTTCTCTTTCAAAGCATTGATTTTCCACCAGCAGCAATGATGAAAATATCTCCTGTGCCCTTGGAGCCTTCACTTTAATGTCTGAGCTGTCCTGATCTTGAGCAATATTTCCCGGGTTGTTTGTTTGATGATTGCCTCCATGAATCAGTAGAGGTGTAACGCAGTCATCTAGTATGCTAAGTTCCTTTGTCATGTCCAGAGCCTCTGAAGCTACTACCACATTGTAAACTAGGAAATACACAACCTACTTCCACAATCAAATCATCCCAATAACCCAATGGTGGCAAGCAGTCGTTCCATATCTAGGTATTGTATAACATGTCCCCTGCCTTCTGCCTTTGTGAAATCCCATAGCATTGTGCGACTCTGATGGGAAGGGACAGCGCAACAGTCTGTAGGAAGCCCTGGCTGGAGTCCCCTAGGATTTGTGTTGAACATGCTACAATGTTTCCCACAGATCTGATGGCACCTGATAAACACAAACCCAAGTGAGTCTTTCCCAACTTTAAAGATATAGACATTTCTCCAGTCCTGTGATTTCGATCCTGGGATAGCATTTGTTTATATGTGACTAACTTCATGAATGACTATCATATTCTCAAATTATTACTTTGGTATTACTGCGAGAGAGAGTTTGACATAGTGGCTAAAGAGCTGCTCTTAAAGCCAGTGAGACCTGGCTGGATTCAGGTGCTGCCTCTGGGCCTTCCTGGCTGTGTGACAGTGGGCAAGATACTTCAATTCTCTCTGCTTGCTCCCAGGCTACTCCCTAAGTCTGGACGTGGCAGAGAAGGTTCTCAATTGTGTTGGTAGAGGGGGTTTCCTCATGTGGATGTTAGTCAATGTGTGTGTGGGGTGTGCTCCTAATCCAGGTCTCTGGAGAGGACAGTTGTGCAGAGGATTAATGATACACATTCTCTTCATTTGCATTGACTTGTAAATACTCTCATTGATTCTCTGAGTCTTGTGAACTTATAAGGGAAAATGACAACAGTACCCTAGCTGGGAGGTGTCAGATGGTACAACTTTCCCATCACCTGAGTGGGGAGCTCATTAGAGGCTCTTTATGTCATGTGAGAGCCAATCTTGAGTTGTACAAGGGTTACAATTCTAAGGGTTCAGACCTGGATGACTGGAAAGATGGTGAGACCTCTGAAAAAGAGAAAAAAGGAAATCAGAAAAAAAAAGAAGAGTGGTTACCATGAGCTGGAAAAATAATTAATTCCCTTTTAGACATTTCCCTTCTATCTCCTCATGTTTACAGCACATATAAACCCTATTCAGATGCCACCACTTATCAAAGTTCAAGGTAACAATAACCACGATAATAACAGCGATTTAGCACTTTGCATACATTATCGAATTAGACCTGAGAGTGGGAAGAGGAGTACTGTTGGCCATGATTTTTGCCAGACTGAGACCCGTGCTCATTCTCTAAGTCAAAGCCTTTGCCTTCTTCAAACATTATCGGTGGAGTGATTTACTTGTTTTGTTAACAACTGTAGCAAAGACATATTCTACTCCTTGGAGGAGAACAGAAAACCAAATTTTATGCCGCCATTTTCTTTTTTTTTTTTTTTAATTTTTATTTTATTTGCATAACATATGTGTGGGTAATTCTTCAACAATAACCCTTACATAGCTTTCCGTTACAAATTTTTCCCCCAACTCCCCACCCCTCCCCTAGATGGCAGGATATCCACTACATGTTAATTATGTTAAAATATTGGCAAATCGAATATATGTATACATATTTCCAAACTTATCATTGGTGTGCAAGAAAAATCTTATCTACACAAACGATATATCAGATAAAGGAAACACAATGTAAGCAAACATCAATCAAGGAGTATGAGAATGTTATGTTGTGGTCCACATTTCGCATCCCTCTCTCTGGGTGTATATGGCTTACTTCAGTGAACAATTGGAGGTGGTTTGAAACATTTCATTGTTGAAGAGAGCCATGTCCATCAGAATTGATCGTCATATAGTACTGTTGTTGCCGTGTATAATGATCTCCTGGTTCTGCTCATTTCACTCAGCATCAGTTCATGTAAGTCTCTCCAGGCCTCTCTGAAATCGTCCTGCTGGTCATTTCTTACAGAACAATAATATTCCATAACATTCATATACCATAATTTATTCAGCCATTCTCCAATTGAAGGGCATCTATTCAATTTCCAGTTTCTAGCCACTACAAAAAGGGCTGCCACAAACATTCTTGCACATGTGGGGCCTTTTCCTTCCTTTATGATTTCTTTGGGATATAAGCCCAATAGAAATGCTGCTGGGTCAAAGGGTATGCACAGTTTGATAACTTTTTGAGCATAGCTCCAAATTGTTCTCCAGAATGGCTGTATCCGTTCACAGCTCCACCAACAATGCATCGGTGTCCCAGCCCTCCCATAACCCCTCCAACATTCATCATTAACTTTTCCTGTCATTTTAGCCAATCTGACAGGTGTGAAGTGGTATCTCAGGGTTGTCTTGATTTGTTATGCCGCCATTTTCACAAAAATCTAACTCATAAGCACCTGCAATCTTGTCTAGAGATGGACACAAACACTCTTCATCTGACTCATTTTGATATTCCCACACATTGCCACATTTTAATTACTCATAAGGTTTCCACGTTGGAGATGGGCGCTTTAAAAATCATTGGTATTTTGAAAATCCCAAGCCGGGGTGATATGCGCTCAGGTGTTAATTTATTTACATCAATTAATTTCAGGCCTCTGATGTAAACCAATTAGTATTCAACACTTAATGGAGTCATTATCTGTCAGATTAGCTTCTAGGAATGCTTGTCACTGCTACAGGACCAGGCACCAGAACTTTGCTAATAAAACTAGAAGAATTAATGGAGTGAACAGCATAGATAATGACTTAATGTGGAACGTACAGTATAGAAAATAGAATGATCAGCTGTCTCCCAGAAATAAAGATATCACCCAGGCCGCTTCTTGATTTCCCCTCCCCCCCCCATGGGTTTAGACAATGCTATTCAAAAACAGCAAGAGTGGCAAAGTCTTTGCATAGTCATGTCATAATAAGAACTGTGTATCCTTGCTGCCCTGGAAGATGCATGTCTGGCATGCAGATGAAAGTATGCTGGGGTAGGGCAAGCTGGGGATCCGCCAGAGGAAAGACAGAAGGAGGGTGGCAGAGGAAGTGTGCTGTGGTGTATGTGGCCAAGAACAGCACATCTGCAGGTTCAAATCCCATATCTAGTACTGCTCCTTTTACAAATGACTAATGACTTTAGTGATACAACTTAAAGGCCAATGACTTCCCCTCACCAAATCTCACTTTGGTGCTCAGGCTGACTTCTAAGATCCCTTTTTGCTTGAACTCTATGGTCTCATGATCCCAGTCACTTTGAAGTACCCATTTGAACACAAGTGTTGGTGTGAAATTGTGGGGTCTTACCTTGGGGACTGCCTCGGGAGCAGACCGTTGGAAAGGGATATGTTTGAATTCAAAGTGAATTTTTGGGTGATTAAACATCTAGTAACAAGCACTATAACCCAGGGCCATCTCCTGTCATCTAGATCCATATCTTACCACTGGACCCAGATGGCTCTGGAGGAGAAAGTGAGGCAGGATACTTCCTAAGAGATTTATTTGTGTAGTTATTGATTGACTCCTGCATATGTTATATTTTGTATTATGTATTATGGAAAGAGAATCTATTCTATCAGTCCACCAATGACAACCCCCTTCAAAATGGCCTCTTTTAGTGATATGCCAAGGTTACTAAGCTTTCAGGTGGTGAGAGATGGGCTGACTGTTTGTATACTATGTGGTTCTCATGAGAAATATGCTGTTGTTTTGTTGTTTCTGCTATTGTCATTGCTGTTTTACCCCCAGGAATATCCAATATATTTGGACTTGGTGTTTGAATTTAGCTTTATCATTTGGGGTTTTTCCTTCTTGTCCAGCTAGGTCAAAGGTTTCATGAACTAAAGAATGTAGTGGTTCAGGATCAAGGTCCTAGGGATCCTAGAATCACAGACTCTCTAGGAGGGAGGTCTCTAGCAGCCCAGCAGCCCAGCAGCCCAGTATGGGGTTGTGCCTGAAAGGGAGCTCCCCCTCCATCAGCCTTAGCAAGCAGATTAATTCCCAGGATAGTCCTGAGGAGACATGCCCCAAGATGTGGGCATTCCAAATTTCCTCATGAAGTCACAAATGAGTAGCAGTCGATTCATCTTAAACTCTGAGTGGTTCTCATACAGTATTTTGCGATCGATGCTTCAGAAATATCATGGACTCGTTTTTTGCTGAACAACATCTTGGTCTGAATTCTTCAACTTCTTGCCCCCTCCTACCCTTCCCTTCCCTTTCCTGCCCTTCCTTTTCCTTCCCTTCCCTGAATGCCCTTGCTGTGTTCCTGGGGGTGCTATGTCACCAAATCTTCCAGGCCCTGTGGTTAACAAATGGGAAGGTTCCTTTGTTACCTTTAACCTCTATAATCAGTCTCACCACAAGGCTCATATTCTCTTCTTCAGAAATGCTTCCTGTCTCGGGCCCTTTTCCTCCATCCTCAGCATTACTATACTTAATCTCTCCCAGCAGCATCGTTTTCACTCACGGCATTGGTTTTGGCACCATCACTTCCAAATCTTTAGCACTTTAGTGCTGGCAGAGTGCTTTAGAACTCTCACAACAACCCTTGGAGAGAGGTGCCTACTTTGGGAGGCAAATTCAGGTCCTTCAGTGGCATTTTGATAAAGTATCTCCCTTAATTTCAGCTTAATCACCCTAACTATAGACTATCTGATCCTCTACACCTGTGGTGTCAAACTCAGATAGAAGCAGGAAGGCCTACAGCTCCATATAGACTCAGAAAATCACAGATTAACATTATTTATGTTGCATTTTAAATTTTCTTTTTTAAATGTTTCCCCTTTCTAATGTAGTTCTGTCCACTCTACTCCCCCCCCACCCCGTGTTTGCTATCTCTACTTTATAGCAGTCACTCGATTGGTTCTTTTTTTTTTATAATAGCTTTGTATTTTTCAAAGTACATGCAAAGTTAGTTTTCAACATTCACTTTGGCAAAACCTTGTGTTTCAAATTTTTCTCCCTCCCTCCTCTCCTCCCCTTCCCTAAGCAATCCAATATATGTTAAACATCTTCAGTTCTTCTAAACATATTTCCACATTTATCATAATGCACAAGAAAAATCAGATCAAAAAGGAAAAAGAATCGAGAAAAAAGATAATCAAGCAAACAATAAAAAAAAAAAAACAGCAACAAAGATGAAAATACTGTGTTGTGATTCACATTCAATCCCTAAGGTCCTCTCTCTGGGTGCAGGTGGCTCTCTCCATCACAAATCTATTGCAGTTGGGCTGAAAATCATCTCATTGGTGAAAAGAGCCACATCCATCAGAATTGATTTTCCTATAATTATCGCCATGTATAGTGATCTCCTTGTTCTGCTTGCTTCCCTCAGCATCAGTTCATGTAAGTCTCTTCAGGCTTCTCTGAAATCATCCTGCTGGTCGTTTCTTATAGAACAATAATATTCCATTACATTCATAAACCATAATTTATTCAGCCATTCTCCAACTGATCGGCAGCCATTCCATTTCTAGTTCCTTGCCACTCTAAAAAAGGGTGCTATAATTGCACATGTGGGTTCTTTCCCCTCTTTTATGATCTCTTTGGGATACAAGCCCAGTAGTGATACTGCTGGATCAAAGGGTATATATAGTTTGATAGCCCGTTGGGCACAATTCCCAATTGCTCTCCAGAATGGTTGGATCAGTTCACAATTCCACCAACAATGTATTAGTATCCCAGTTTTCCTACATCTCCAACATTTATCATTATCATTTCCTGTCATCATAGCGAATCTGAGAGGTGTGAGGTGGTACCTCAGAGTTGTCTTAATTTGCATTTCTCTGATCAATAGTGATTTAGAGCATTTTTTTCATACGACTAGAAATGGCTGTAATTTCTTTGTCTGAAAATTATCTGTTAATATCCTTTGACCATTTACCTCTTGGAGAATTGGGTCAATTCTCTATATATCCCAGAAATGAGGCCTTTGTTTGTAGATTCCTTTTGTAGAATTTTAATGAACTAGGTAACTTTTGCTGTTCTTTTTTCATCATGTTTATTCTGGATAGATGAGGTTGCCACATAACAGAGATCCTGACAGGGAAAATGTTACTCAAGGTCACACAGCCAGCTTCTGGCAGCTCTGGGACAAGAACCCAGCTGAACAGTGTGCCATACTGCCTTTCCCTACCAAACATACCAGTTGTGAACTACTGTACCATGGAGGAAAATGGCTTCCAGCTGGTGATCTGAAGTTTATGCCTTGGATTAGAAGGATTAATAGCCCTTATTATTTAATCTTATCTGATTAACTAAGTATCTAATTATAACTACAATATCCATGTAAATGGATTACATCCCTCCCATTCTATTCACTGTCACCACCACTCCTTTTATAAGCATCCTAGAATTTGAATCTGGGGGGCGGACTCTAAGGATCATCTGGTCTAGCCCTTTCATTTTATATGTTATGAGTTGCAAGGCCTTGGCTGTGGCAAGTGGGATGTCCCCCCATGTAGTGTTGAGCTGTTGTTATATTACTTTAAAAGGAGACAGAATAGATACCTCTAGTCTCTTCTGCCCCACCTCTTTTTCAAGGGAGATTTAATTCCTTCTAGGAGGGAAAGCAGGAGGTTGGGGCCAGAGTATACCACTCTGCTCTACTCCCAGGGGAGACCAGTGCTTTACTCAGAGAAAGGGAGTACCAGTTTACACTTACATCTCTCTGATACCTTAAATATTTTTAGTCTGGGGAATGTAATCAGGCTCAAACAAACTTTTGATTGTTTTTCATCATGAGTGGTGGGATGGAGACCCCAAGCTTTGTGTCCAAGGTTTGACTCCCTTTTCCCACCAAATACCAGTTCCACACTGAACATGCATAGCGATTGTCAAAGAAACCCATTTATCTAAATCACAACTCAGCAGCAACCGGAAAGGAATACACAGGAGTATACATATCCAATAATAGAGTGAAGGAACTCTCTTGTTGGGATCAAGCTAAATCAGATCAGCAAAAGAGACGTGTAGATGTCACCCAATGGGAAACTCACTTATCAAGTGGAGCAAGCTGGAGATATGGCCACGATGGAGCCGGCCAGCCCTTCTCATATCTTCCCAGAGTCTTTTTCTTCAGCAAGGGTTGAAATGAGTTTGGTCTCTTCTACCTTCTCTCTCAAAGGGGAAAGTTAAAAGTGCATGGCGTGAGTACTATACTCAAAGAGGCTCTCAAGCTTGAAGAAGACTGGAAAAAGATTGGTTACTCTCTTCTCTCCCATTCTCCTCAACTGCCTCTTCTTCCTCAGAGCCAGGGTTCATCTCCACCAGTGAAGAGAGGCAGGGAATCCTCTTCCAGTGGCCTTTGGGAAAGGGTGGGGGACATATAAATGGGGAAACAAACCCAGATAACTGAAGAGACTTATGTAACAGGGCCAGGATTTGAACCCAGGTCTGCTGGTATTGACTCCCATATTCCCTCTACTAAATTCTTTCTAACTCTTTCATTTTACAGGTAAAGTATCTTAGAACCACATAGGTGTGGGATGACTTAACCAGACTCTCACTGCCAGCTAGGGATAAAACTGGACCTAGAACTAGAATTCCTGACTCCAGGCCCATGCTTTTCTCACAATACCTCATTGCCACCACCTCCAATTGTTCACTGAAGAAAGCCATATACACCCAGAGAGAGGGATGTGAAATGTGGACCACAACATAACATTCTCATACTCCTTGATTGATGTTTGCTTACATTGTGTTTCCTTTATCTGATATGTCTTCTGTGTAGATATGATTTTTCTTACACAACAATGATAAGTTTGGAAATATGTATCCATATATTCGATTTGCCAATATTTTAACATAATTAACATGTAGTGGATATCCTGCCATCTAGGGGAGGGGTGGGGAGTTGGGGGGAAGAATTTGTAACAGAAAGCTATGTAAGGGTTAATGTTGAAGAATTACCCACACATATGTTATGCAAATAAAAGAAAAAAAAAGAAAAAAATACCTCATTGCCTCCTTCTTCAGGGAATTGCCGGAGCTTCTAGAGCAAAACCTCTTTAGATGAGGAGATGCCGGATGCCTCCGTGGATGCCTGTAGTGGGTGAAGTTCTAGTGTATCAACATTGGGCTATCATCTTTTCTCACACCTGGACTTTTTACCCACATCAAAACAAAAACTGCTATTACTGGGTAAACATTGTACTGAATAAAAGCTCCCTCTCCCCACGTGCTGGCATCCATTGACTCTTGATTTCGCTCCTCTTTGCACACTTTCTCCCATCAGTGAGCATTGCTGCCTGGAAAGGAAACAACAGAAATGATTTTTTTTTCATTTGTACCTCCAGGGTTTTATGTGGGGGTACAAAGCGTGAATCTGGGAGAATAATTGGGAGAAATAAAACACATGGGGAAAAAAACCCTTCCCTCTTATCATTTTTGAAAAAGATGGCTGCTTTGGTATTTCTGAAGATTGGAATAACTTATCTCTATTATTAGTAATAATTATAGCTCACATTTTTATAGCAATTTAAGATTTACAAAGTGCTTTACATACATTATTTCATTTGATAACAATTCCCATTTTAATAGCCTGTTAGCATTTTTAAAAGTCCTTTCCTGACAACAATCCTATTACATGTGTAACGCAGCAAGTATTATAATGATATTCTTTTTATACTTGCCCCTCTGATTGAAAAAGAACTACATTATAAATTTCAGAATATTTTCCCACTATCATAAATTACTTTTCTGCTTTCTTCCTGGCCCCTTTTAAAAAATCCTCTCCCCTGCTTGAGATGTATGTAGACACTTGTCATACATAGCTAAGAGACTGTTGATATTCAAGATAAGCAGGGGGATAGTAAACAAGCACATAGATGTCCTTGATATGTTCCTATCGCCAGGCCCAGATGAACTGCTTACTAGGGGGCCTGACAGAACTAACGGAGGTGATGGTAGAGCCATAGTGAGTGATGTTTGAGCGACTGTGGTAATCAGGAGAGGTGTTGTGGGGGGTAGAGGACAAAGATTGTCTCAGTTTGATAAAAGGGAAAAGAATAGAGTCTGCAAACCTGGGGGCAATGAGCTTGATTTCATTCAGTAGTAAAATTCTAAAATCTCTATTAAAGGAAGAGTTACTGAGCAAAGCAGAGATCACAAAGAGCCAGCATGACTTCACTGAGAAGGAGCACACCAGAATAACCTCATTTCCTTTTCCAGGCAGGGTCAGTGAGCTGGTAGAGCAGGAAGATGCTGGAGATAAAGTTTTCCTAAGCTTTAGCAAAGTATTAGATTAAGTCTTTCATGCTGTTCTTATGGACAAGACGGATAGATGTGGGCTAGATAAGAATACATTTTGAAGGCTTCTGAGCTGGTTGAATGGCTAACCCCAAAGAGCAGTCACTCATTAATGGTCAACTGGCAGCTTGGAAGGAAGTCTCTAGTGAAGTGAATCCGAGATCTCTGCTTAGGCTTGTGGTCTTTAAGATTTTTGTTAATGACTTGGAACTAACCAGATTTCCCAAAGATAACAAAGTAGGAGGCTAGCTTATTTGTTAGATGACAGGGTCTGGAGCCCCAAAGAGCTGGACAGGTTAGAACCTAATAAATGGAGGTTTAATAGGAATAAAAATAAAATCACACACTTAATAGTATTTGACATCTCATCAATGTGAGTAGCGCTTCCTTTTGTAGATGAGAAAACTGAGGTTTGATCAGGTTAAGGGATTTGTCTAAGGAAACAGAGATATTAAATAGAAAAGCTAAACCAGGTCTTCAGACCTAATCCATTATACTTTACACTCTTCTGTACTGTTTCCCTAGCTCATTGAATCTCATTGTAAATGTTTCTCTGAATATGTGATCTCACAGAGAGATCACAAATGGTACATGAATTGTATAGTTTGTAACTCATTCATTATCCTGTGGTACTCTTCTTATACTCTTCCATAAATCATCGATGGAGGTCAGTCAGTCACCAAACACTTATTGAGCTCCTACTATATGCTAGGCATTGTACTAAGCATTGTACTAAGACACAAGGAAAATCAAAGGTAGTTCCTGCTCTGAAGGAGCTCCTGATCTAATGAGGAAGGCAACATCCCTAGTCTTTGAATTCCAAAGGAGTTTATATTTAATCCTAGAGGTAAGAGGGAGCCACAGAAGTTGATTGAGTAATGGGTAACATGCTTAAGCCTATGATTTAGAAAGATGGCTGACAACTAAATGGAGAATGGACTGGAATGGGGAGAGACTTGAGGAAGAAACACCACCTACCTAGCTATTGTATTAGGTCAAATGGGACATAAAGAGGGCCTGCAGCAGGGTAGTGGCAGTACCACAAGAGAGGAGAGGGAGATGTGAAATGCTGGGAAGGTAGAAGCAACAGAGCCTGGCAACAGATTGGATGTGGAGAGCAAGAGACCCTGAGGACTTGAAGATGACAACTATATTGTGAGACTGGGTGACAAGAAGAATTGTGGGGCTGCCACCAAGAGAAGGAAATTCAGAAGAGGGGGGAATTTAGGGAGAGAGACAGTGAGTTGAGCATCAGTAATAACAAGAGAAAAACTTCAATTAAAGCCCAATGAGCAGGCGGGTAGATAAATGAACAGAGAGAATCCTTTAAAAAAGGAGAAAGAATGAAGAAAACCTCAAAGAGAATCTATTGCTCACTTAGTAAATAACATGAAAGACAGCGAATCATTCTTGCCTGATGAAAGACAGAATCCTATGGGCTCCCCAGAGAGCATGGAATAACAACAACAAATTGGAGAATCATTCAAAAGAAAAATTCACAAAAGAAGAAATTAGGAATCAATCTAGGTCAGAAATTAGGGCTCTCAAGGCAGAAAATAGAATTCTCAATTCAGAGCTGAAAAACACAGGTAGAAGAATAGAAAAAGGGCAGAAACTGTGCTGGAGTGGGCATGCCAGAATGGGAATGAGCTCATGGCTAGGAAGGGAGGTGGAGAAATGTGGCTACTGAGAAGAAGAGGAGGGAGAGCCCCAACTGTGCAGAAAAAAGGACCTCTAATGGGAGGAACTGGGGCTGTCACTGCCAAG
>JAJPUD010015325.1:13349-37784 GCA_023553655.1 Myrmecobius fasciatus
AAAAGAGATAAGGAAGGAAACTATATTTTATTAAAGGGTACCATAGATAATGTAGCAATATCTATACTAAATATATATGCACCAAGTGCAATAGCACACAAATTCCTAGGGGAGAAATTAAGAGAGATGCAAGAAGAAATAGACAGCCAAACGATACTAGTGGGGGATCTCAACCTTGCTCTCTCAGAATTAGATAAATCAAACTACAAAATAAACAAGAAAGAAACTAGGGAGATAAACCAATTGTTAGAAAAGTTAGGTATAATAGATCTATGGAGAAAGTTGAATGGAGAGAGTAGAGAGTTTACTTTTTTCTCAGCAGTCCATGGAACCTATACAAAAATTGACCATGTATTAGGGCATAAAAACCTTAAAATCAAATGCAGAAAGGCAGAAATAGTAAATGCATCCTTTTCAGATCATGATGCAATAAAAATCACATGCAATATAAGGCCAGGAGAAAATAGGCCAAAAGTTAATTGGAAATTAAATAATCTAATCCTGAAGAATGAATGGGTGAAAGAGCAAATCATAGACACAATCAATAATTTCATCCAGGAGAATGACAATAAGGAGACAACATACCAAAATTTGTGGGATACAGCCAAAGCGGTTTTAAGGGGCAATTTTATATCTCTAGATGCTTACTTGCATAAAATAGAGAAAGAAAAGATCAATGAATTGGGCTTATTATTAAAAAAAACTAGAAAAAGAACAAATTAAAAACCCTCAATTAAATACCAAATTGGAAATTCTAAAAGTAAAAGGAGAAATTAATAAAATCGAAAATAAGAAAACTATTGAGTTAATAAATAAAACTAAGAGCTGGTTCTATGAAAAAACTAACAAAATAGATAAGCCTTTAGTTAATTTGATAAGAAAAAGGAAAGAGGAAAATCAAATTGTTAGTCTCAAGAATGATAAGGGAGAACTTTCCTCCAATGAAGAGGAAATTAAAGCAATAATTAGGAGTTACTTTGCCCAACTTTATGCCAGTAAGTTTGAAAATCTGAATGAAATGGAGGAATATCTACAAAAATATAGATTGCCGAGGTTAACAGAAGAGGATATAAATTATTTAAATAGTCCCATATTAGAAAAAGAAATAGAACAAGCCATTAACCAACTCCCTAAGAAAAAATCTCCAGGGCCAGATGGATTTACATGTGAATTCTACCAATCATTCAAAGAACAATTAATTCCAATACTACACAAACTATTTGAGAAATTAGGGACAGAAGGTATACTGCCAGAATCCTTCTATGAGACCGATATGGTGCTGATAGCTAAACCAGGTAGGGTAAAAACAGAGAAAGAAAACTATAGACCAATTTCCCTAATGAATATTGATGCAAAAATTTTAAATAAGATTTTAGCAATGAGATTACAGAAAGTCATCCCCAGGATAGTACACTATGACCAAGTAGGATTTATACCAGGGATGCAGGGCTGGTTCAATATTAGGAAAACTATCAGCATAATTAATTATATTAATAACCAAATTAACAAAAACCATATGATTATCTCAATAGATGCAGAAAAAGCCTTTGACAAAATCCAACACCCTTTCCTATTAAAAACACTAGAGAGTATAGGAATAAATGGGCTTTTCCTTAAAACGATCAGTAGCATCTATTTAAAACCATCAGCAAGCATCATATGTAATGGAGACAAACTAAAACCATTCCCAATAAGATCAGGAGTGAAACAAGGCTGCCCACTGTCACCATTACTATTTAATATTGTATTAGAAATGTTAGCTTTAGCAATAAGAGAAGAAAAAGAGATAAAAGGAATCAGAGTAGGTAATGAAGAAACCAAATTATCACTCTTTGCAGATGACATGATGGTATACTTAGAGAACCCTAGAGATTCAACTAAAAAACTACTAGAAACAATTCACAACTTTGGCAAAGTTGCAGGATTCAAAATTAATCCACATAAATCATCAGCATTTTTATATATTACCAACAAAGTTCAGCAGCAGGAGATACAAAAAGAAATTCCATTCCAAATAGCAGATGATAGGATAAAATATTTGGGAATCTATCTGCCAAGGAAAAGTCAGAAACTATACGAACTAAATTACAAAACACTTTCCACACAAATAAAATCAGACCTAATCAATTGGAAAAATATGAAGTGCTCATGGGTAGGCAGAGCGAACATAATAAAAATGACAATACTACCCAAACTAATCTACTTATTTAGTGCCATACCAATCAAACTCCCAAGAAATTATTTTACAGATCTAGAAAAAATAGTAGCAAAGTTCATTTTGAAGAACAAAAGGTCAAGGATTTCAAGGGGATTAATGAAAAAAAAGGCAGATGAAGGTGGCCTTGCTGTACCAGAGCTTAAACTATATTATAAAGCAGCGGTCATCAAAGCTGTTTGGTACTGGCTAAGAAATAGAGCAGTGGATCAGTGGCACAGGATAGGTTATCAGGACAACCTAGGCATTAACCTTAACAATCTAGTGTTCGATAAACCCAAAGACCACAGCTTTTGGGATAAATACTCTCTATTTGGCAAAAACTGCTGGGAAAATTGGAAACTAGTGTGGAAGAAATTAGGGCTTGACCCATACCTAACACCACATACCAAGATAAGATCTAAATGGGTTCATGATCTAGATATAAAGAGGGACTTTGTAAGCAAGTTAGAGGAACGTAATATAGTTTATCTCTCAGACCTGTGGAGGTGGAACAAATTTATGTCCAAAGAAGGCTTGGAACTCCTAATTGAACGCCAGATGGATAATTTTGACTATATTAAGTTAAAAAGTTTCTGTACAAACAAAACAAATGCAGACAAGATTAGGAGGGAAGCATCTAATTGGGAAATCATCTTTACATTTAATGGTTCTGATAAAGGCCTCATTTCTAAAATATATAGAGAATTGTCTCATATATATAAGAATTCAAGCCACTCTTCAATAGATAAGTGGTCAAGGGATATGAACAGACAATTTTCAGATGATGAAATTAAAACCATCTCTAGTCATATGAAAAGTTGCTCCAAATCACTATTGATCAGAGAAATGCAAATTAAGACAACTCTGAGATACCACTACACACCTGTCAGATTGGCTAAAATGACAGGAAAAGATAACGATGAATGTTGGAGGGGATGTGGGAGGGCTGGAACACTAATACATTGTTGGTGGAACTGTGAACAGATCCAACCATTCTGGAGAGCAATTTGGAGCTATGCTCAAAAAGTTGTCAAACTGTGCATACCCTTTGACCCAGCAGTGTTTCTACTGGGCCTATATCCCAAAGAGATCTTAGAGGAGGGAAAGGGACCCACATGTGCAAGAATGTTTGTGGCAGCCCTTTTTGTAGTGGCTAGAAACTGGAAACTGAAGGGATGCCCATCAATTGGAGAGTGGCTGAATAAATTATGGTATATGAATGTTATGGAATATTATTGTTCTGTAAGAAACGACCAGCAGGACGATTTCAGAGAGGCCTGGAGAGACTTGCATGAACTGATGCTGAGTGAAACGAGCAGAACCAGGAGATCATCATGCACAGCAACAACAGTATTACATGATGATCAATTCTGATGGACATGGCTCTCTGCAACAAAGAATTGTCTCAAACCAGTTCCAATTGTTTACTGAAGAAAACCATATACACCGAGAGAGAGGGATATGAAATATGGACCACAACGTAACATTTTCATGATCTCTATTGACAATTGCTTGCATTGTGTTGCCTTTCTCTGATTCTTTTTTTTTTTTTTTGTTGTAGATAGGATTTTTCTTGCATAACTTCTCAAGCATTTCAACATTATTAACATGTAGTGGACTTCCTGCCATCTGGGGGAGGGGAGGGGACTGGGGGTAAAATTTGTATTGGAAAGCTTTGTAAAGATCAAGGTTGGGGAACTACCCATACATATGTTATACAAATAAAAAGCTTAATATAAAAAAATAAATTAAAAAAAAAAGAATTCTAAACATATTTCTATAATAGTTCCCTAATCTTTTCAATGTTAAAATAATACTTCCATTGATTTATTTCTTAACAAAAGAACAGGCCTACTATTGACTGTTATGACATTATGACTATTGACATTATGAATTAATCTTTATAAATTAATTCTTACCATTAATTGGTGTAATTTGCTTTTCCATATGGATATTTTCTTTGTCTCCTTGCTCTTCTGACTCATATAACTGTAGGCTTGACATTTCTGACCTGTTGGTACATTTTTCTATAGTAGGCTGTTGGCAAGTTCTGCTACTTCTGGATTTTACAGTCTATAAGAAAAGATAAATCATCAGAGACTGTCAGATTAAATAACTGATTAAATCTATTTTACCTTCACAGAATATATTTTAAAGCATATTTGTTTTTAAAAGAACTTGGATGGAGAGAAAAACAAAAAAAAATTACTTAAGATTAAGATTATACATGTAAATATGGAAAAGACCTTCTATCATCTAGTCTTTCATCTATATTTTACTTATGAGACAAGGGGAATCCTTGGGAAGTGGATGACTTTGACAAGATCACAGTCTGTACTAGGGCAAGGATTTGAAGGCACGTCCTTTGATAAAATAATAAGAGCTCTTTCCACATCTCTAGATGTAGATCTCAAGTAAGTAGAGAAAGTGCCTCCTTACTCAAAGCTTATTTTGTAACATCGGGACTTTCCAAGGAGGCAATGAATTTGTAGATATGTTTAAGAAGGGTTTATGGGGATTTTTTCAGTGTGAATTCTTTTACATGCTACATTTATTTCACTTATAAAAGCACAAGTCATCCTCAGTAGTAGAAAGAAATGAGGACAAGATTTTTTATGTATTTCATTTGTGGAAGACTTAAGGAAGGCCACAAAATTAAGTAAAGTTAAATTACTGTATATATATAGGAAGAAAAAAAGACAGACACAGAAATGAAAATAAAAATGTACTTATTTCCTTTTAAAAGGTAGAAACTTCAAAAATTACTCAGGTTTATAATTTTTCACATGCAAGACTCTCAGGAGAAATACACATCAAGAATTTGCTCACTTCCCAGTTGGTTATGTCTAACCCAGTTTTAAAATAAGTAAAAGAAAGAACATGTCAACAGGTAGAGTCTTATCTTTGAATTTTTGCCTATTTTATGCATATGCATTAAAAACATTGTCTAAAATTTATTTCGAGTTATTGACATGTATTAAATTCATTGATTGATTCTTATCATATTTATTAAGGCCCTACTATGTGCCAAGCTCTTTGGTAGATAGTGAGAAAAACAAACTGTTTAGGAAAAAACATGACTGTTCACCTCATTGAGATTTCCACCTGGAGTGCAAAGAGAAATAATATTATGCAGTTATACAATAATTATTGGAGTTGCAAAAAATTGAAAAGTGAGATTAAAGGGGGAAGATCTTTAAGAATATGGATTATCCCTGTATATGAGTCTATATGTAAGTGAACTGTGACCCATTATAACAAACCAGGAGGTCAGTAAATGAAAAGTAAATGCGAGGGGAATAGAATATCTTTTCTATTCCTTTGTATTTTTCTCATAATATCATGGGCATATTACAGTTGGCTTTTCAGTACCAGAACAAAGCATCACCACACCATGTCATCCATGTTTAGACAGATTTCTGAACTATTTCCGTACCTCTCCAGATGTTCTTATGCTATTTCTTCTACCAGATGGTGGAGGTGGTCCAAGTACTTTAGATCCAAATGCAATGTGAGAGACATCTTGATTCTTACTGTTTCGTGCACTGCCTGATCCTCTGTTAATAAATTGATCTGTTGGGGTTTTGTTTTTTGAAAAAATGAAGATTATTAATTAACAAATAAGAAATACCAATTCTATATTACTCAACATTTTGATTTATGTAATAAATTAGATATATTGAAAATAAGATATTAAAACTAGTTCCTATTAGGGCAGTTTCTCTATAAGTGCCTTTTCACAAGAAGCCAAATTCTAAATTCCCTTAAATCACTTAAGATAAATTACAGTTTGGGATTACCAAAAATCTTTTGAGTCTTAAGAGGGTTGACAGTAAAAACAAATTATATTTACCAAAATTACAAGCCACTTAAAAATATAAAAGAGATTAACAATATGAGATGTTATAAAGTTACATTGCTGAAAAATGCTAAGTGTTATGAAATCAGAGGGGAATGAGATGTGAGCTAGGAAAACTTGTGACAGAGGTCAAACTTAGTTGGACTTAAGGGCTATAAAAAGTTTATATAGGGAGAAAAGGTGTTTGAATACATTTTGGATGGACATAACAAAGGATACAACCTATTTGATGGATCCATTATTTTACTGGTGTGAGAGCTCATGCTACTGATACAGATTATAACTCTGCACACCTGTGTGTGGCTATTCTCTAGCCTTTCTATAAATCCTGAACAGAGGTCTGGGGCAACACAAAGGAAGGCACTGTTGCTTCCCTTCATTCTCCTTGTGGCCTCATCCCCGACTTTCTGGACTCCTTCTCTGGTTAAACACATCTCTTTTAATTTCTTCACAACTCAATGTTGTTACATGTTAAAGCTTATGCTCTAACATATCTTTTTGATGACAGTCTCCCATTTAAAAAAATTAAAAATTGTTTTTATTTTTATGGGATTGTGGTATCTTATGACTTATAATCACAAACCATTACTGAAAAAAAACAACTTAAATAAGATAGATTTTGGCAGAAGCAAGGGACTTGTGAATCTTAAAAGTCCTGGGAAATAGTATAGGTATGACACAGAATGCAGTCCTCCTTATGTTTAATTCTGAGGCCAAGATCTATATACTGATATTCTGATTTAATAGGCTTCCCATTTAACATTTAACATGTCATAAGCTAGGCAATATTCAGTTTTTATACCAGGACAAAACACCCTTAACTCAAACTGCAAGTTCAACTGCTAATGGTTTAGACCAAGGTGCAGTAGTTTTTCAAGTTGCAATAACAGTTTCTTAACACTAAATAAAAACATTTATCTTCAGTATTTATTAAATACACACAACTCCTTTCCAAATGCATTCATCTATGATTTTCTTTTCTAGTTTAAAGAAATCCTGAAGTAAAAATCAGTCATTAAATATTAAGAAAATAATCTCATTCTAGAATTTTACACATAAAGAAAATAACATGTTAATTCACTCGTAACCCAGAAAAACAATGGTCATTATTAAGTTTGAATAATAAGTTCAAGAGTAAAAAGAAAACACTTTTAAAACTAGGGTCTCTAATTCTAAATTGTTGTAAAGACATAATTTAATATATACTACCTTAATATATACTTTAATCTATACTATTCTGGGGGCAATTTCATAATTTTCATGATCAAGAGTCTGCTGATTATTTCATAAATTATTATTATAATATAAATTATTATTATTACATAAATTCATCAGGTAAATCATTTCTATATTATAAGTAAATTTAAGTCATTCCTCATTTTGGTCATATTGTTTGTGTTAGAGGAGAAGATCTTGGTTTCTCAGGAAACTGAAACTATTTTAAATTTTACAAGGTTATTCTTTGTTGCTTATTTTCTTACAGCTTCATCTTTTAAAACCTGCTAAGCTGTTATGACTTTGCCAAGGCTGAAGATCCAGAAAGCTTGATAGGTCCCAAAAAGACTTTATAGGTGAGAATTTACAAGTTCTTTGTAACTTTTTCCCCAAAACCTATTATTATTGCTATCATTATTATCAATTTTAAAGCATACTATACCCAAACAAAATACATAAGGATTTTTTAACCGCAACAAAAGAATCTATTAATGACAGTTTAATTTCACAGCATTTAGAATAAAAACAGAATAAAAAAGGAATTATTCTTCTAATGATATAACTGTATCCTGATAGAAACCACATTTTAAAAAATTAACAGCATTTTTTTCTATTATTGTTACCCCAAAGTCACAATGCAAGAAATTATAAGCATCATATTAATATAAAACAGTATCATGGATTTTAAACATATACACCATAACTTTTGTCAGTCACTAATTTAGTTGAATGTAATTCTGACAGATTTTCATCTATCAATTTTGACATTCTATACTAGTTGCATTTGGAGACAAATATACAATAATTATGACCCAGTTACACTTATAAAAGTGACTGAAAGCATTACCATCAGTGCACATATCAAACTGTGAATAATAATTTTCCAAATTAATTTATCAAAATAAATTAGAAATTTTTGAGTTTAAGGTATTTAGTATGTCAAACATTTTTTAGACATTTGTGGTTTAATACATTTATAATTCTTATTCTTACAGTCTGCAAATACTTTAACTCCATGCCAAGTTTAAATGTATTCTCCATCATGGTCCGTTTTACTTATAGTGGGCCAAATGCCCTAAGAGGGGAAATACAATCTCCTTTAAATGAGGCCATATTATAATTTTGTTTAGGACAATCAATCAAATCAAGTCAAGTTTGGATTTAGTTATAAATAGCACCATATAAAGTCTCAAGTTTTCCAAGGCCCATTCATTGCCCCCACTTCAAATTATATATGCCTCTCTATCTTCAGTAAGTCTACTGCCAAAGACTGATGTGGTAATTTTATATTTTAAAATTTCCATTTCAAGTACATTTTTCTGCTCTTCTGAAATATGGCTATTGCAAATGTAACCTTTTTACATAAAAATTATGAATGTATATTTCCCATATAAAAGTTGGACTATACCCTTCTGCTGGGATTCAAGGGGAACCCCCAAAATGTTGTGGTTACAGACAGGTATCGTGAGATATCTCAAAAGAATTGTAAGCTTGGACTCATCTTCAAGTCAAGGGGTAAAATTTATTACAATTGTAATGCAAATTAAAGTGGGCTAAGTTCCAAAAGAAGTTAGCAAAGAAGCAGGAGCAAGAAAGTAAATTTACAGGGAAAAGTGAGAAGGACCAGGTGCTCCTAACATGGCTCAGAGGGGGAGTTGAGGAGAGGTCAGGTTCTGACTTTGTATTTAGAGATCCCCCCTTCCCAGGTATGTTTTGAGACCTGTCACTAGGTCAAGTGGCAGATCCCCATTTTGTTCTGTGCTTGCGTTAACTTTAAATACCTCATCAGTGCTCATCAGTTGAGCTGCTCATCAGTTATCCCTGACCAACAAGCTGTTTCATGGCAGGCAGTGATATTTGTGGCCTCAGCATCCTGGTCAAAGAGTAAACCGGGGCAGGATGGCCCAGGGAAGAAATACATCACTTCCAACTACATCACTCCCAGCTACCTCCTTCCTAAGAGCTGTATCACACTTCTACCAGTCCTTCAAGGACAGAATTTTAAAATTTAGGTAGCTATACTCAGATTTCCATGCTGTAAATATACTTCTTTAATTTACTTGGTAAATGTTGTAACTAGATAGAATCCTGTGGATTTTAAATTGTGCTCATGATTCTAGCTATTTTTCCATATCAAGAAGAATATTGAAATCAGTGAAATAAAATTCTTAGATCATCAGAAATTTCAAAACTATTTCTGACCAGCATTTCTTCAAATTTATAGACACAGAATTCTTCTCATACTCTTAATCTCTTAAACTTCTTAATCAAGAAACTCACTGGGAAGGTAAAGCATTCATCTAACATGAAATATGCTTATTCTCAAATTATTTGACTCTTAATATAAACAAGTCTCTTCCCTTCCAAAGCAGAAGGAAAATTTGATAAGTGGTGGTTCTTAAGCATGTGATCAATTTATAAATTGCAGACTGCAAAACTGGTTTTTCTTTGTTTCTTCCACTTTTGTATTTCACTAGATAAAACTTGTAAATTGATTTCTATTTTATTTATTCTCTAGCCAGTGAAATCACCCTTTTCCTTTGCCCAATAAATCTGTCATTCTCCAATGATAGAGAAGTGTACTGTTTGTGTGAAAAAAAAAGTTCTTGGGGTTACAATTCCCCAAACCCACCAGATATTTATAAAACATATCCAAATCTCATTTCCACTATGATATTCTGAAATGCATTATAAAGATTTCTTTTTCTTGTCAGTTCAAAATGAAGTCTCTAATTTGTTTTCAATGATATAAATTGCTAAAAGGGGGATTTATCTCTCTCTGCATTCCCAACTCTGCCAGAATTAGGAATACAAAGATGAGATTATAACTTTTTGGAAGTTTTAAAACACCCTATAAGAAAAAGTTCCTACCCTTTTCCTGCATTTTCATAAAACTTATTTCCCATCTTAAGTTCACAGGATCAGTAGAGACTAAGTAGGAAACTTTTTCTTTGGGAAGTAAATTTAGTGTAAGAATTGTATTAATTACAGATATCAGGGAAAACTGACTTGAATCTTAAGTTTCAAGTTGAATCTAAGTCTATGGAATATTTCAAAGCCAAAAGATTCTCTCCTAAGTCAAGAATATTGTATTTTGGCTTTTAATACAGTCCACGGTTGGTGCTGTTATTAAAAAAAAGTTTTTTTCACCACATCAGAGTTTCTGTATCAGGAGTAGATTTGACAAAGAATAATTTGGCTTCTAAATCCACAGGCAATTGCCACAAGCCAAAATTATCATAACTAGACCAGAATGACCAGAATTTGAGGGAATCCATGATAGATCACTGATTACTGCAGTGAGATGCCAGATTTATATCAATGATAGGGATCAAACTGATCCCTTGGGATTTGCATCAGATAAGACCAGAAAGGATCTCCCAGTAATTTGGACAAGAAGGGTAAGCAAGACAGCCGAGTCATTATAAATAACTACAGAGAGATAAGTCACTTGCTTACTTGCCTTCAGAAAATGACAAAGTTGGGGCAGCTAGGTGGCGTAGTGGTTAGAGCACCAGCCCTGAAGTCAGGAGGACCTGAGTTCAAATCTGGTCTCAGACACTTCCTAGCTGTGTGACCCTGGGCAAGTCACTTAACCTCAATTGTCTCAGCAAAAAGCAAAAAAAAAAAAAAAAAAAAAAAGACAAAGTTTTCAGCCAAAGCCCTTGTTTTCTAATCCCATCACTGCTCCTCAAGATGTCAATGTCGCTAGTTGTCTGGTCACCCCAGAGTCCAGTGGTTTATGTCTTATTCAGGCACAAAAGAAACAGGCAATACAGACAAGTACATGGATTCGTCTCTGATTTTCTGGCTAGGGCTGAATCTTTTCCAGTGAGTCAATTTTTTCCTTCTCACAAATCTCCCTACGTAAAATCTATCTTGTATGTTCTGAAGAGCTACTAGGTAAGATCCAATTTGGTCTGTCCCCTCTGGGTTGTTAATAATTGAGACAGAAATTACATGAGGGCATAATATAGGGACTGCTCTCAATCTCCTACATCAATGACACCGAGATGCAAACTGCAACTTTATTGCCCTCAGAGCAGGGGGATACACAGAACATTTCCCAATCAGTGAGTCCAGAACAATTTTCTATAGAATGTGAAGAATACATAAGCAGGATAGGTCCAGTGGAATCATACAAAAGGAAAGTACTTATCAGGAAACAAATAACAGAAAGGGAAGGGAAGGATGTCCGCATAAGGAAGGTTAGGAAGCTAACTGGTCCAAACTAGAGCTGAAGTTTCTGTCCCAAGCCTGATTCTACCTTGTATGTGCTGATTCTGCAGACTTCAGCAGGTGTCTCCTGCTTGCTTCGAGCAGTTCAATGTATTAACATAAAAAAGCAGTAGACAGTCTGCTTATTCTTTTTTTCAAGTTTTCAATGAAGCCACCTTTGATACAGGGCATTTTCATAAAGATTTACAAGAAAGAAAGCAGATATATGGAGCTAACTGCTGACACCTTTCAATTTCTTTTGAAATAAAGTACCCTGAGTTGCAATTCATATTTTGCATTAAAAACATGTCTTGTTTTCAATAATCCCAAACTGTTTCCTGACACACAGCAAAATTTCCTTTAACACCAATATTCCCCCTATGATAATAGTATATTACATTTGATTCATGGAATACATTGCAGATGGCTTAAAGGACAAAGGATAGATATATGGTTAGAGCATATTTCTTTCAATTTAATTTTTAAAAATTATATGCATGAAAAGTGTGATTAAGAAAAGGAAGAGGCTTATGATGAAATGTGGACTGACATTCCTTCAATTATCTTTTTTAGCTCCTTTTGTAGCTGGCCAATTGAATTTCTTGATTCAATGCATTCTTTTTCCATTTTGCCAGTTTTATTTTTCAGTGAATTGTTGTCTTTTTCCAATTCACCAATTTTGTTTTTCAGTGAATTGTTGTCTTTTTCCAATTCACCAATTTTGTTTTTCAGTTCACCATTTTTATTTTCCAGTGAATTGGTGATTTTTTCCAATTCACCAATTTTGTTTTTCAGTGAACTGTTTTCTTTTTCCAATTCATCAGTCCTATTTTCCAGTTTTTGATATTTCTGTTGCCCTGATCTCAATTTATTTCCCCATTCTTCTTCTAGCTCTCTTTTGAGATTCTTAATGCAATCATCCAGGTAAGCCTTCTGAAAGGGAGACCAACTTAAGTCTGCCTTTGTGGCTTCATCTGGGATTGTTTTCATAATGTCAGGATCTGGGGACTGTTCTATTTTTTCTCCGTAAAAGCTTTCTATGGTGAGAGCTCTCTTCTGCTTCTTGCTCATGATTTAAAGTTGGGATATTGGTCAAAAGCAGAAAAAACTGCAACAATTTGTATTTGCCCTGGGGTAGTTTGCCGAGTTGACTTCCGGTCTGAGGCTGGTCGGGCTAGATTCGCACTAGGACCACGTTTTCAGCTGTTCTCAATCCACCCTTTTCCAAAGGCAGATCTGCCAAAGCACCTGCCCACAAGCAGAGCAAAGTGGCCCAGGCGTCTCCCAGGGGCTTCCTGGGTTCCTAAAATCCGCCCCTCTATCGCAGCCCTGACTTCCGCCCGGCTGGAGTCTGATTGGGACCAGAGGCTGATTTCCCCTGAGGCTAACCTTCTCCGGAGTTCTTTCAAGGTAGATCTTTTATAGAAGTGCGTTGTAGTCCAAATGTTTGGCGGGGCCCTCTCACAAAAACCAGTTCGAAGGCTCACTTTGTCTGGGTCTGAGGGAAGGTCCGAGGAGTTCACAGAGAAAGCTGTCTGCAGTTCGCCATCTTGGCTCCGCCCCCTGTGGACTGACATTCCAAAGGCTATATACAACAACCCAAGGTAGGTATTATTATTATCCCCATTTTTATATATATATATATATATATATATATATATATATATATATATATGTAAACTAAGGCAGAAGTTAAGTGACTTGTTCAGGGTCATATAGCTACAAAGTCTTCCCAACTCCTGGCCCAGTGCTTTCCACACTGTACCAATTGGCTGCTTCTAATCAGGAGACCAACCCAAAAACACAAAGGAAAAAAATCAGAATTGGTGAACAATGCCTATTTTCCATGCTATCTCACACTGTCAGAAGGTCAGTGCACTGACCAAGCTCAGAAGTTCTGCTGTCTTAGGCTGGTATTTAGGATAGGTGATGAGTTAAAACCTGAGTGGAAAAGAAGGCCAGAGTATGGTGTTTCAATTACTTCCAGGTGCTCTCTAGAACAAAAATAATCTCTCTCACTTAAATATTCTTTTTGACATTGGTCATCAATTTTGGAACACCATAATCTTCCTAAAACTCAAAGTTCCATGTGACCCAAAGGTCAGGGGAGAAACACATCTATATACGAGAAACGAAAGAAATCATTCAAGAAATGTGGATCAGTTGGTTATATGATAAAAGCAATGCACAAAAAATATTGATAGCCTGAATACTACAATAAGACCCAACCAATGGAAAAAGACCAAGAGGAAGATTCTTAGCAAACTGGGTAGACAATCTGAGGGGAAACCATGGAAGAACATGGAAGAGATTGAAAATATATGGAAGGCTTACATTTGGCACCAATGAAAGACATGCACACATTAAGGAGATTGCAGAACTATTGCAGTATCACAGAAGTATGGATTTAGTTTGTTATCATAAAATTGTTAGAGCTAATATACTTTGATCCTTTAAGAAAATGCAAATCAAAATAAAAAGCTTAATGGACAGTTTCTAAGTCATGAAACTTGTTCAGGGTCATATAGCTATATATAGTATAATTTCGTACAACTTTTAGGTGGATAATCTATCACTTTTTGGATTCTGGAAAGAATGGAAATAAGTATTCATAATAACAAACTTAAAAATAGAGATCAGATTAAATTACTGCTCTAGGCATTTCATTTTCTCAAGTTTGCTGAAAATAAACTTAGTGTAGGTCAAAGATGTTACCATTAATTATTTGACTACTTTTTGGAGGGTTACATGCCTTCACAGTTAAATGATAAAACCTAAGGGTCTACATTCTAATTGTCTTTTGAAAAAAAAATAAACATTAATTTCTGTCTCAAGATACAATGTTCTAATTATTTTAGTCATTTAAATTTCTAGGGTTTTCAAAGCTTAACCTATAAAATGTGCTGAATATTCAACTTGAATCACTAAGGGGGTCATGCTTTCAGCTTCCTTGTGCTATCTGATAAAAAAGTCAGTATTAAATGTTACACGAGATGTTTGGCTTTGAATTGGAATATTTTCATATGCTAACTCAGAAAGCTTGATTAAATGAATGACTCTAGATAATTGAAATCTATTTCCATCCCTTACACTTATTTACAATATAACTTTGGAAAATTACTTAACCAAGACTTTCATCCTCTCATATATCAAGTAAGTATGTTAAGGCCTCTTCATATAATTAGCAGAATTCTATGACCACAATTCAAATGGCTGCAATGAGAATTAATGGGATGGCAATCTAAAGAACAGAAGAGGTGGAACAGGAAAAATAATGTTAGGTTACCTAAAGCTGAGTGTTCCCAGAGAGTATAAAGAATAAAGGTTGAAAGAGGCTTCTTGGAAAAGAGCATCATTAACAAGCATATCAAGCACCTCTTAGGTACAGACTCTGCTAAGTGCTGGGGACACAAAGAAGGACAAAAAGACAGTCCCTGATCTCCTGGGGACCAGAGTACAGGGGAGACGGCTCACAAATCACTGTGTATACAAGATACATAGAGTACTGAGATAGTCTCAGAGGGAAGGCCATGCCATAGGGGGAAGAGAGAAGGAAAGGAAACCTGGGAAACCAGAGGCAGAAGGGAAGAGAGTATGAGAAAAGGCTGAGGGCAGAGATGAAGGTCCGAGCGGGAAATGGAAGGAGAGTTGCTGGACCTAGAGCAGAAGGCCAGGATGAAGTGAAAGGCTGGACAGGAGGGATCCAGTTGGGAAGGGAACATCGACACAAGATGCTAGGATGCTACAGGGGATAAGACTGCAAGGGCCAAAACATGTGGGCCAAATGGAGGAGGGCCCTAGGTGGGGAGTCTGAGGGACTGGGAGTGGGGCGATACCCTTGACAGAAAGAGCCAAGTTCAGAAAAGTTTGGAAGGGAAGACCTTGAGTATAATTTCACACATAATGAGTTTGAGATGGTCAAACAAAGCCAGATTTGAATAAAGAGGGAACAGCCTTTAGTGAATTTAATCTCTCAAATTATAGCAAAAATTCTAATTAATTAAAATTAACATGGAGTTTTGGCTCTCCTCAGATTTCCTTTGGATGCCTCATCACAGGATCGAGATAATCCAAGATTCTCCAAAGCTTTCCTAGCAGAGCTTTGGGGTTGGGCAGACTGCACACCTACCACTCAAGGAGATAAATCTGTAACAAAATTCGGTTGGAAATATCAAAGTGCTAGAAAATAAAATCATAAAAAGAAGAGGAAACAGTCACTGGCATGAATTTTCATCCAACTACCTAGATAGTTCTTTAAGGAGCATATCCCAGGATGGCTACAGAGTAATGATTTTGAGGGTACATAGTAACTCTCAAAGACAATCTACCAAGATATTTGTGTCAAAGGAGGCTATCTCCAAGTTTACAAAGCCATAAAATTTTGAAGTGTGCTGTTTTTAATGAGAAGAATTAATTCTTCACACTTCAAATTTTTATAGTTTTGTAAACTTGGAGATACCCTCCTTTGACACAAATATTTTATGATCATTTATGAGTTCTGGCCAATCCTGAGAGGTAGAGAGGTACAGTTTTAGAACCTTGAATTTCCCTGACATAATCTGGGATTTCCTTCCATGACATTTTCAAACATTAATATGTAAGTATAAAACATAAATCAATCCTATAAAATGATTAGTAACTATGAAAAATACAATTAAAAGTATATAACTAAAACAGTGTTTAAAAGTTAAGTATTTGATAAGCAAAAAGGGTTGTTTTTTAATAAGTATTTTAGAACATAGATGTTAGATTTCACTTATTTTTAAAATGAAGACAATACCCATTTAAAAAAAAGATTTATTTTATTTCTTCATTCACGTACAACTTGATCCTTTTAATTTCCACTTACAGTAGTGTAGTCATTGTGGATGGCCCTGTTCACTTTACTCTTCATCAAGAAAGATCTTTCCAGGCTTCTCTGTATTCATCACATAAATAATTTCTTACATTATAGTAATATCTCATTACATCAATGAATCACAATTGGTTTATCTATCCCCCACTAAATGGGGAATATACTTTATTTCTTATTCCTAGCTATGACAAAAATGTTGCTGTAAATATTTTGTGGTATTTTGAGGGAGATCTTTTTCTCATCAGTGAATTCCTTGGAGTTTGAAATCAGTAATGGTATCTCTGATACAAAGATTCAAAATATTCAAAATGAACATTTTAGTCACCTTTGAAAATTTCAGATTACTTTCAAAAATGGTTATATCTGAATTCAAATCTGGTCTCAGACATTTAACACTTTGCTGGCTGTGTGACCCCTGGGCAAGTCACTTAACCCCAACTGCCTCAGCAAAAAATAAATAAATAAATAAAATGGTTATACCATGCCACAGTTCCACCAACAATGTATTAGTGCGCTTTTCTTTCTAACAACATTGACTGTTGCCATTTTTTTTGGAGTCATTTCTGCCAATGTACAAGGTTGTAAGGTGAAACCTCAGTTGTTTTGATTTTCATAGTGATCTGGAGTGTTTTATGTGGTTGTGAATACTTTGCAGTATTACTTTTGAGAACTATCTGTTCTTATCTCTTGACCATTTTATCTATTAAAATGGTCATTAATCACACACATATGCATATAATTATTGTTTAATTATCTTGGATAACAAATCTTTATCAAAGAAATAGGACCGATATTTTTCTTTTCCATTTGACCACTTCTCTTCTTATCCTAGATGCATAAATGTTATCTGAGTAAGTTTTCAGTTTCAATTAATATTCTTTTACAATTGACCCTATCTCATTTCTTTGAGAATATATCTTCTACTTATAGCTGTGAGAAGTACATGATCTAAATTTCTTCTAATTTTTTAATTGTATGAACTTCAGTAATAAGGTCACATATCCATTTAAAATATATTGTGATGTAAGCTGTTAGACTAAGGCTAATTTCTGGCAAATTGTTTTCCACTTTTCCCTTAATTTTTTTTAATCCAAAATGGATATTATCAAATATGAGATTTCTCTTAAAATTTAAACTCCTTTATCTAGTCTGTTCCAGTGACCTATTCTCAATTTTTTTCCCTTTTTGCCAAAAGGTAGGTTTATTTAGAGGTAAATGTTACAGATGAAATAAGAAGTAAAATAGGCATTAGGAATGGTAAATATGAAATAGATTTGAGACAGCATATAGTTAGCAAGGAAAAGACAAGTTCTCCAGGGGAACTCACAATAGAAAGAAAACACTTTATGAGTTGGGAGTAAGCCACTGACTGGCAGATTAGATCCATAGGGGAGTTTAGCAGACTAACCAGAGTTAGCTAGAGTAAGAAGAAAGATGCCATCAGAGGAAGGCACTATGAAGAGGGAGAGTAACCTTATAGTGGGCTTAGTCCAGAAAAGGACTTAGCCTATCCCTCTTTTCTTTAACCAATATCAGATGGTTTTCCTGAGTGCTGCTTTGTAATATAGTTTGAGGTCTGAAAATGTTATTTCCCCTTCATCTTTACTTCTTTTTATGATTTAATTTTGTAGAATTTTTATTTTTCCAACTGATTTCATCAATCTCAGTAAAATATCCTTTTGGTATAGCATTAAAAATATAAAATTAATTTTGATAATTCTGTCACTTAAATTATATTGGCATAGCCTAATTGCGAACATTGAAGATTCATCCAGCTATCTAGCTTTTTAGTTCTTTAAGGAATATCTTGCAACTGGATGTACACAAGTGTTTTGTGTGTTTTGGGAGGCTGATCTCCAGATGCTTTATGCATTTCATAGTTATTTGGAATGGGATTTCTTTTCTATTACTTCTTCATATGCTTTGTTATTGTATGGAAATGCTCTGAATTTTGAAATATTTATTTTATACCCTGCAACTTTCTCGAAGCTAATAATTATCTCAATTAGCATCTTTGTTGTTTTCCTGGGATTTTCCAAGAAAATATATCACCAGCAAATAGGGACAATTTTCTCTTTTTTTAACTTATGGTTTATTCCTATTAATTAATTATTCCTCTTTTGGCTCATTGCTATTGTTAGCATTTCTGGATTTATATCAAATATTACCAGAAAAAATAGTTCTCCTTGCTTCACTCCCATAATTATTGGAATAGCTATTATGTCCTCACTGCCTACTATGCTTAACGTTCAGTTTTAGACATATGCTTTATATAATTTTAAAAAAAAAAGGTCCCTTCATACCTATTCGTTGTAGGATTTTTAGCATAAACGAGTGTCACAAACACTAAAGCACTGTTGTTGGATCTGTGAACTAATCCAATTCTTCTGAAGAATAATTTGGAACTATGATCTAAGGGCTATAAAACTGTGCATAGTCTTTTTGTAGTGGTAAAGAACTAGAAATTGGGTGCATGCCCCATCAACTAGGGAATTGCTAAACTCCCAACTTTTAAAAAATTGTTAAAAGAAATGATTTGAACTCAGGCCCCCCTGTCTCCAGGGTTCTTGCTCTATCTACCGTGTCACTTAGCTGCCCCATTGAAGGTTTTTTCTGAGTCTATTGAGATGATCATATAATTTTGAAAGTTTTGGTTTTTAGTATGATTAATGCTATTGTTTTCCTAAGACTGGACGGACCATCCTTGCACCACTGGTATAAATCTCATTTAGTTAAAATGAACGATTTATTGAATAAATAGCTGTTGTCTGTTTTGATGTTTGATTTTGTTTAAAAATTTTGAACCAATGTTCATTAAAGATATTGACCTATAGTTTTCTTTTTGTGTCTCACCTTTTCCTATTTTAGACATCAGGATTATATCTGTCTTTTAAAGGTTCTGCTAGAGTGGTTTCTTTTCTCAATTTTTGAGAGTAATTTTTAAATACAGCTAATAATAATTCTTTCCAAGTTTGATAGAATTCTCCTGTGTGGTTTTTCTTTGCTACTTTTGTTACAGCTAAATCTGAGTTCTTTTCTTAGATTGAGTTATTTAAGATCTCTATCTCAAATGATGGAAGGAATGTGGGAAAACTGAGTCATTAATACATTGTTGGTTGAGTTATGAACTGATTCCAATCATTCATGAGAACAATTTAGAACTATGCCCAAAAAGTTATCAAAGTGTGCATACCCTTTGATCCAGAAATGTGTTTCTACTGGGCTTATATCCCAAAGAGATCTTAAAGGAGGGAAAGAGACTCACATGTGCAAAAGTTTGTGGCAGCCCTTTTTGTAGTGGCTGGGAACTGGAAACCAAATGGATGCCCATCAATTGGAGAGTGGCTGAATAAATTATGGTATATGAATGTCATGGAATATTATTGTTCTTTAAGAAACGATCAGCAGGAGGTTTTCAGAAAGACCTGAAGAGACTTACATGAACTGATGCTAAATGAAGTGAGTAGAACCAAGAGAACATTGTACACAGTAACGACAAGATTATATGATGATCAATTCTGATGGACGTGGCTCTTTTCAACAATGGAGTGATTAAAGGCAATTTCAATAGATTTGTTATGGAAAGAGTCATCCACATCCAGAGAGAGAGAACTATGGAGACTGAATATGGATCAAAGCAGAATATTTTCATCTTTTTTTGGTGTTGTTTGCTTTGTTTTTTTTCTCCCCCTTTCTTTTGTCCCCTTCATCCCATCTGATTATTCTTGCACAACATGACGAATATGAAAAATTTTAAAAAAATCTCGTGTGATAGTTTTGAGTATTTTATGTTTTGAAAGCATTCCTGTTTCTTTTGTATTCTCATTTTTTAAAGCACACAACTAAATCATCATAATTGTATTATTGTTATTATCTGATTATTCTTTTTTCTGATTTTGCCTTACTCATTTGCTATTTTATTGGTCATATTTTTTGCTTTTTAATTAAATTAACTAAGGGTTTAACAATTTTGTTAGTCTTTTATTAGTCTATTATTACCAGCTTTTAATTTTACTTAATAGATTTTTTGTTTCCAATGTATCTACTTCTCCTTTAACTTTTGATCTCTTTTGTGCTTATTTTAGGTTTATTTTCTAATTTTTTAAATGCATATTTAATTTATTAATTTTATCTTTTTGTATTCTGTGATGTAAGGTTATGATTTTGATGCAATAGACTGCTTTAGCTGTATCCTAGACATTTTGATATAGCATTTTAATCATAATTTTGTTTTACAGTTATTATCTCTGATTTGTTCTTTGGCTTATTCACTAAAAACTCATTATTAAGTCTTCATTCCCAAATGTTATCTTTTTTGTTATTTTTATTGTATTATGGTCTGTAAAGGATATTCATTCACTGACCTTTTCACATTTGCTTGCATATCTCTGTGCTCTAGTACTTAGTCCATTTTTGAACAGGTTCCATATGGTGATGAGAAATGTTTGCTCTTTTACTGTTCCATTTAGGAGATGCTTTTAATTTTTTTTTTCAAACTCTAGTTTCTTCAGAATCTTGTTTGGTACCACATTTTCCCTTTTGTTTCTCTTTTAGATTCATTAAAAACTGAGAGACTTAAAGTTTCCTATTACTATTGTGTTACGGTCTTCTTGAAAAAACTGCTTCCTTCATGAATTTGGATACTAAGGCACTTAAAGAGCACACATTTATTATTGATACTGTTTTTTTCTATATGGTTCAATTCAGCATAATATCTTTGTTTTTGCTTTATTTGATAGCATGATGGTAGTAACTTTTACTTTTCTGGATTCAGCTGATGTAAAATAATTTTTCACTCATTCCTTTGGATTTTGTTTTGTTATTTTATTATGTCTTTGTTTTTTAAATGTGTTTCTTATAAGTAATCAATTGTAGAGTTTTGTTTTCATATCCAATCTGTCATTCCCTTTTATTTTTTGAATTGCTTAATGCACTCACATTTGATATTAAAGATTAGGTTTATGTTTTCTTCAAAGTATGATTCCTTTTGCTCCCTTCTGATATAAACACAATATTAAGTTTCTTTAGTCTTTTCTTAAGTTTGCCTTCTTCCTACTGGGTCTTCCTTTTATTCCTGATTCTCTTTTCTTGTTGTCCTTTTTCCCATTAGGGTTTTTCTTTTAAAATTAGTTCTCTCCTGATTTTATCTATTTGTAGATTTTACTCTTTTTCCTTCTTAATATGGTTAAGTTCTCTTTTTTCCTTCTTTTTAACTGGATCTATTTTCCTCATTGTGTATCTTTTTGTTTATTCTTGACTCATTTTCTGATTCATGGACTCTATATCTGATTTCTCCTTTTTCAGTATTCTTTATACAATCAATGTTTCCAGGGTATCCATTCTAGGCTCTGACCCATAGGAACTTTCTGCTATTGTCTTGGTAGGGCTTATCTTGTGAACTGCCTTTTTCCAGTGTACATTATTTTCAGAACAATAGTTATTATTGTAACTGTTAAAGAGGATACTGCCCCATGGTAGGTACCTTGCCCTCTCTCTACCACACTGATGTATACCTTCTCATTGATCTTCTCCCTCCCTTCCTTATTCTTGCCTAGAAATCTCCTTCAGTCTATGCGCTCCTGTTCTTTCAGTTATACCTAGGGAATCTAGCTCTCCCCTTCCTGGACAAATAAAACTTTTCAGGCACCAAATGCACCAGGACTCATCTAATATAAGGTCCCCACATTCTCCTTTAACCCACAGAAGCATTCATCTGTAAAATTCCCTCCAACCCGAAAGTAGGCCTCTTTCATTTTCTTCCCTTTTCAATCTCTTTTTTTCTTCCTTATCTACACTCCTTAGGGCACTTTTTCTTTTTGAGAACACACAGTTATTTTTTTAACCTTTGAACTGATCCTGCTACATCATCCATTCCTCTCTAAACTTTTGCTCCCTTCCCTGCTTTTCATGAATTCTCCTATATTGTAAATGTAATCTCACAAAAGAAGTATTCACCTGTAGACAAGGTGCTTCCAGGTTCTGTCCACGCTTCTGTCGATTTTTTCACTGTTACCTCTTATCAGATTCTGCTTTCACCCTGTTTCCTTGTATACATTTAGAAAGAAGTCTCTTACTGGTCTTTCTGTTATGGAATTGAAAATTGACACCCCACTTTATTTTGTAATATTTTATTAAAGCTTAATCAATTCACTATATATTAATAATCAAGCTGCTATATAACGTTCTCCCTTAATATATGAACTTTTAATTTCTTAAAACTGCCCCTATTAATCCCCTATTTTGCAACACAAATCACCCTCCATGCAACAGGTTCTCCTTGGGAGTTTTTAGAGTCAATATCCTCAGCTATATTCTAAAATGTTAGAATTTGCTAGCACGTAGACCACAAATTGTCCTGTTTTTTCTCAGAAATTGTCAACCATGGGATATTCTAAAGAATGTTAGTCTACTTGGTGATTAACTAATGTAAATTGTATTTAAGTGACCTTAGCACTGACCAATAAAAAATGAGATACTCCTTTTTCTGCCAGACTGATGTCACAGATCATTTTCCTCTGTACAATTACAAAAGAACTGCCTTGTCAGATTCATTCTTGATTACTGAGAAGCCTCCTATTTATTTGCCATTGCTAGCCTTATTAATAAATATGCTTGGAATTTTTTAACTCAACTTTTCTTTATTGCATATTTCTATCACTGTACTTATACTTATTCCTCTGTTGCCAGAGACAGCTGTATTTATTAAATCTTCCTTCATTTCTGTTGCTTGGGGTATTCAAGAAACAAATTTTTCTTTATTTCTAAAAAAATGCTTCAAAATTCTCTGTATTATTGAATGCCTATATTTTGTCCTATGTAATTAGGCTTAGATTTGCAGAACAGGTCACACTGGTCTGCATTCTGCATTGCAGTGCTCTTCAGAACACATTATTCCACTCTCTCCTCATTTTTCTAGTGGGTGCAGAATAGTCTTGCATTATTCAAATGTCCTTCCCTTTTTTTTGAAGATTTTTCTCCTCATGACTTGCAGAAATTGTTTCTGAATTTAACTGTTAAATTTAACCACTAGGTGTCTTGAAGTGCTGAGTTTTGAATTTTTTCATGTTTGTTTGGGTTTTTTCTTGGAGGTAACTTGTCATTTCCTCCTATTGGAATTGCATTTTTTATATCCAAAAGTTCTGGATAGTTCTGTTATTTCCTTCATTATGGTAGTAACAATTTTCATCCTATTGTGTTCTTCTGGGAGTCCGTGATCTTTAGGCTGTCTCAACATATCCTGCCCTAAGATCTATATATTTTGTTTGTGTAGTGAGTGCATTTTAAAGTTTTGTTTTTATTTCTCTTCTCCCAGACTATCTTTCACTTTGTGCGCTTGTATTCTCAATCTATTATTCTTTATTTTGTTTCTTTGCTAAGGCTTGTCATTGCAGATTTCAGTTTCTTTATTCTGCTTATTACATATGCTTTATAGGACATACATTCTGATCTCATAATTCTCTTTTCTCTTTTAAACCACTGTTTAAACACTGTGTTGTGGTTTCATGTTCTCAACTTCATCGACATCTTCTGTCTTGTCAAATGTTCAATTACTTTTCTTCATTTTGTAGTTTTATTGATGGATGTCTAATCTTGTTTATTAGATCTGGAAGCCATATTCCTTTTTGTTGTTACTCTTTTTTCAACTGATTTTCTATTGATTTCTATTGATCTGTTTTTAAGATTTCTTCTTCCTGTAATCTCTGGGATTTTCAGTCTTTTTTCTTCGTTTACTTTCTTATCATTTACTTCTGAATATTTCCTTGGAGACTGGTTTCTCAAAGTGTCTCAGCATTTTCCCAACACTAGATAATTCATGGTTTACCAGGCTAGGTCTCTGTCCCAACTGGGTGCTGTGCTCTTCCCTCAGGCTTGGTGGAGTGCTGAATAGTTCCCTATCAGCACAAAATCCTGTACTGGTGACCTGCTTTACTCCCCTACTCCTTAGTTCTCTGACCTGGCATCTACATTTCAGAGCTTGCTCTTTGAAGTTATTGGCTGTTCAGAGCTGTGCCCACTGTACCTATCAGCAAGCTTTTCTGAAGGGCTTTGGCAAAGCTGGCTGCCAAGGCCTGAGGAGACTTCCACAAAAAA